>JAHHUK010000047.1:0-92500 GCA_018703695.1 Prunus fruticosa
AGGCGAGGCGAAACGAGACTTGGGCCTGTGACGTCGTCGGTGGAGCACGGCCCAGGATGACAACAGCGACAAGCACGAAAACTGTCGAACACGAATTTGTCTGCGCGCACGACAATGGGCGCGTAAGCTGGAAACACGCGCTAACTGAAATCTCGCACGCTGGGCATGCAGATTAAGGAGAGAGAGAGAGAGAGAGAGAGAGAGAGGCGCGCGCGTGCGTGCTCGTGCTCGCGCTCGCGTCGCATCAGCTGAAGATTCTCGCACAATGTGAGAGCGAGTTGTTTATTGGAGCGACGGCGAGCGGATGCCGCCGTGATTTGATTAGAACGGAACCTTCTCGGCG
The DNA here is from genome assembly GCA_018703695.1 of Prunus fruticosa. Lineage (NCBI taxonomy): Eukaryota > Viridiplantae > Streptophyta > Magnoliopsida > Rosales > Rosaceae > Prunus > Prunus fruticosa. The sequence goes on from JAHHUK010000047.1 coordinate 344, forward strand.
TGCGAGCGAGGCGAGGCGATGGAGAGGAGAGGAGAGGAGAGGAGAGGAGAGGAGAGGAGAGGAGAGGAGGTTTTCTCACAATAAAGACGCAACGAGATGTAGATCTGACGCACCGGCGGCCACCAACCTTTTCTTGGCAGTGACCGGCGCTTGTTAGCTCAGGTGCGCCCTTGCCTTTGTCACCACCGGCCGACGTGAGCGCGCACAGGGCCGAGAGGAGGGGGGGAGAGGGCGACCTGAGCCGTGAACTCATCGAGCGTGTCATCAGTTTGCACGCGCACCAATCAACTGCGCAAGTTAACTTGCTCGCAACGTTAAATCACCGCGCACCTTTGGCTAACGCTCGCAACTTTCAACCCCGCCCGCATCCACACCCAAGGCGACAAGCCGAGCTGAGGTCGGCCGGTTCGACCCCTGCGCAGGCCTTTGATCGATCATAGGCAACTGCCGCGTGCGTTGCACGTCTTGCGCGGTTGCGCGGCGCACCGCCAAACTCGCGCCCCGGCCCCGAGGCGATCGAGCGCGCTGCCAGATTTGATGCGCGCGCCCGGTGCGAGTTCAACGAGTTGACGCAGTGAACTCCCCGCGCCCGAGCCGATCAATGGAATCTTGCGCACCCTGTTCCAGGGGTGGGCGGCCAACAGCCGACTTCTCATATTCAAAGTGGCACTTTATTTGACGCGGCAGGTCGCCCTCTCGAGTGCAAGACGACGCTCGTTCACAAAGCGACCAGGGAAATTGGCTCTCGACTTCCTGGAGAATTTATCGCGGCTGCACAAATAGAGCGTCGGCCAGAGGCTCGCCGCAAGCTCAAACCAATAATAATGATGCGACTTCATCTTTATATTCTCATCCTCGCGCCCATCCCTACCTGTGCACGCCACTAGGCGAGCTCATTAGCGGTCGGTTTACCGACGAGCCAGTCAGCTTGCGCGACCATGTCCATGATGGGGATGCGTCACGCGAGCCCAGTGAGTGGCCACACATGGCCCCCAGGGGCCAATTCACCACGGCCAGCTAATTTGTTTGTTGTCACACACACACAGACACACACGCACACAATGAGTTCGGCACTACTTTTTTTTCACTTTTCGCGCCGAGTCCAATTTGTTTGAAGTGGCCGGCGCACTTTGTGATCGGACCGCGACGATAGTGATCTATGGCCGGTCGATTGCCGCATGCTCAATTGTGCGCGTGCGCACTGGCTCCGTGGCCTTATGGGGCCTCATGGCTGGCGCCCTTGGGAGAATCGATGGGCATTGTTGTTTTCGCGCCGGCGACGTGAATTGAAAGCTCAACTTATGTAAACTTGCAATTGGCGGCAACGGCGAGCTTTGTGTTCGCAATCGATCAGCGCGCTCACTGTTAGAGGCCGAAACTCTAGTGCGCGCACAAACACGCGCTTTTCCGGGCTGCAAAAAAGGATTGTCGGCGAGGAGGAAGTTGCGCCCCGTGTGTCGTGTCGCGGACAAGACAGAGAGTTATTTTGCTAGGCGGCTGTAAAGTGCGAGTCTACGGGGCGCCGGCAAATCAGACAAAAAAAGACTTGGGGCGAACGAGTCGAGTCGAGCAAGCGAGCGAGCGAGCGAGCGGGGGCGACAAGACAAATTTCATTCAACTTTGCGTGTGCGAGTGATTGTGTGTGTGTGTGTGTGTGTGTTCGCGAGCGCATCGGCCGAGATCTAGATCATCGGGCGCGCGCAAGCTCATCAACGCACGAGCGTGTGCGCAAGCTCGCTCGGCCGACTTGTTTACGGATCGCCGAGTGAGTCAACTTGAGACACGGAGGCCGCCGGTTTGAGCTGCTTTTTGTGTGTGAGGGGGTGTGTGAGCGCGTATTTGCGTTTTGCGTGCGCATTGTCGGCCTTTGGGAGCGGCGGCCGCGACGGCGCAGCAGCAGAGGGGCCGCCGCGGGCGAGCGAGTTTGCAAGCTCGACGCGACTCAAAAACTCCCAACGGCGGCGATTGACAAACGAAGCGAGCCGCGCATTAGCTCGAGGCAACAGCGCCGGGGCACATACAAACTCCTCTTCCTGGAGCCCGAGTTCGCATGCCCCGCTTTTGTTCACAGCCAATAACTCACACACACACACGACGACGACGACGACGACAAGTAAGCACCGAAAGCAAGCGCACACAAAAATCAATTGGGCCGGCCGACGAGAGCGAGATTAGCCCAAGCGCTGACAAAACGGGAGCACACACAAACACGGCCGGGCGAGTGTGGTCTAGTTTTGTTTCTCGCACAAAGTTAGCCCGAGTGTGTGCTTGTGTGTGTGTGTGTGACATTATCTAGGCTCGCACGGGCGTAAGAGTGCGTATGTGCGTATGCTGTAAGAGAAAATTAGCAGCCGACTTGAGATTTTATCAGCTGCTTGAGACAAAACGGCGATGGAACGCGTTGGCACACAAGAGGAGGGAGAAGAAATACAAACAAAGAATAACAACAAGTTGAGTTGTATTGCGACAAGTGGCACGAGAAGACTTGGAATCAAAAGGATCAACTAGTGTTTTTGGATGATTACAAAAAGTTAAATTTCTAGAATTCGACATCAAGAAGATCATCAAGTTCAAAGGACAAAAGATTAGATTCGATTGACAAGAGAAACTAAACTAAATTATTAGATATTTAGCAAAAAAAATGGCCGAATTTGGGCTCAGCGAGGAGCAAATTAGCGAGTTTGCCGAGGCGTTCAAGCTATTCGACAAGGATCTCGACGGGCGCATCACGTCGAGCGAGCTCGGAATTGTCATGCGCTCGCTCGGCCAGCGGCCCACCGACCAGGAGCTTAAGAATATGGTGACAATTGTGGATCAGGATGGCAACGGCACGATCGAGTTCAACGAGTTTTTAAATTTAATGTCGCGCAAGGCAAAAGAGACGGACAAAGAGGACGAGCTGCGCGAGGCATTTCGGGTGTTCGATCGCGACGGCGACGGCTACATTAGCGCGCCAGAGCTCAGACTGGTCATGACCAATTTGGGCGAGAAGCTCACCGACGAGGAGGTGGACGACATGATAAAAGAGGCCGACCTGGACGGCGACGGCGTGGTTAGCTACAACGGTAAGTGTCAGTGGTTGTTACTTTAGTTTAGGTTTGTGTAGTCACGCAAGTCAAGTTTTCGTTAGTTTCACGCGCGCCCGTTACACTGACCCAACCGGGCGGCCGAGCGAGCGAGTCGTAGGAACGCGCACACGTACACGCACGAGCGAGAGTGCAGCCGAGCGCACGCGGACACACCAATTGCAATTTGCAACAAATCGCGCACACGAAAGTCGCCCGTCCCCTGCCCGGCTGATGATCGCGTTGATGAGCCGCGTGATCCACTTCTTTTCCGTGCCACCGCTGCAATTTGACCTCGCTTCTTCGCTCGCATTCCTCGCTTTTTGGTGCGCGCGCCTGATGAGATTGCGTGGTTCAGGTGTACACTGCTAAAGGGTGCGGCTATGTTCGATCGGCACGCACACGCACACACACACATACGGTGCCTGTGCGCCACACTAAGTAAAGTGTACGCTTGTAGTCGTCGTAGTGATACAACTACGGCTATCGTCATCATCGTGGTCGTCGTTATAGCTCGAGTTGCTAAAGTTCGCAAATAAGTTGCTTTTAGTGAGCGATCGCTCAGCAGGATCTTCGTCGTCGCCCATCAGCGAAAAGCAACGCCGAGAACCGAACGGCTACGGTTGTTAATATATTTCATGCGAGCGCATAGAGAGCGCACGATTACAGGGAGCGCGCGGGGACATAGCGACTTGGGTCCCAGGTGCCCAGTGCGCCAAATTACTCGCCGCGCCGTGATGTTTGTGTGCCAGCTCACATCAGTCGCGCCACTTTCAGTTCATTCAGAATGTCAACAGTCGCCCCCACTTGAAGGCTCTGCAAAATCAAAATTCTCTCTCTCTCTCTCCCTCTCTCGTGTCGGCACAAAGACGAGCCGCCGTCGCTGCAGCCACTTTGTGAACTTTCAAGCGGTGCGCATTTGAGAGCTCATAACATTTACGAAAAGAGTTTGAGTTTGCTCGCTCGCTCGCTCGCCCCTTCGCCGAGAGTGAGTGGGCGCACTGCGCACAAAACCCGTCAAAATGTCGGCGCCCGAGCTTGCGCGCTCGTCATTGGCGAAATTGAATTATCAGCACCTTCGCCTCTTACGCAACAATTGCTGCGCGCAATGCAATAATGAGCTGCGAGCAAGAGCGGCAAGATCTATGTGATGTGAAGCGTCCCAGAAGCGCCTGCTCTTGCTGACGTAATTGGCTTCGCATCGAATCAGTGCGTGCGAGTGCGCGCGAGTGCGCGCGAGCCTGGACCGTAAAATGTGCGGGCCGGCGCTGATCTCGCGCGCTCGAGTTGGAAAATCGATTTTTAAACTTTCGCCTCCGCTCAAGGCGCACTCTCAAGGATCTCGCTCTAGCGCTCGCTGTCAGTGATTGCTGATCGCAATCGGCATCTCATTGTGCGGCTTCGCTCGGCCAAGGCGACACTCCGAGCTGCAACGGTGCGCGGCGAGTACATTCTCTTGATGGCGGACGCACGGGATGAACTTGACGACCAGCTCGGATCGAGAAAAACAACAACAACAACAAAGTTGCCAGTGCATTTTCCACTTACAAACCACCGGCCCGATCGATGTCGATCGACAATCAATATTTGGTTGCGCGCCGGCTCGCCGCGCGCAAACAACTCGCCGGGTCCCCCCTTAACGTGTGTGTGTGCGTGTGTGTGCGCGCGCGCGACCGACCAGCGCGACTCCGATCGAGTGCGCTCACCCTTGCTAGCGGGCTAGGCAAACAGGAGCTCATGTTCGCAGTGCGCGTATCGGCCCCACCTAACACCTTTGTAGTACGTCGCGCGGCCTAAAACGGGCCCGATCATTCGCTGCGACCATAGCCAACTAGAGCGCAGAGGCTTACTGGCCCGCGCGCGCGCACACACACACTCGATGGTTGGCTCAATTTCGTTGCCGGTTGCCAAATCCATCATGAGGGCCGGCCCGTTAACAAGGCGCCGCCTTTGTTGTTGGTCGGTGGGCGATTCGATCGACCGGCCAACTTGCTGGTCGGGGAACAAAATAGCGCGAAATCCATAACTGACTAGCGGCAATACCTGACCAGGCAGCTCCCTGCACAATCAAATGATGAAATTATTGCTCACACACACTCGAGAACAGCACCGCGACTAACACCCGCCACTATTCTTATCCCCAAACACCAACAACACCAACAAACCGCTGACGCCGCCATTACGTAATGATCTCAATCGCAACGGATTCTCTAGAATTTTGTGCCGTCCTAAGTCTGCAGCATCACGAGGTGGACAGGCGCCGCTAGCCGGGCTGCCTCCGTCTCGTCGTGAGTTAAATCCGACCCCGAGCGGGCTGGGCCCGAGAGCCAGAGGCGAAAGAGGTGAACACGAACAAATTGGAAGATTGGCAAAGCCGACGGTTATGGGCGACGCCAAAGTGATCGATTGATCTCCGAGAGCGAAAGGTTGAGTTGAGTTGAGGGCGCCAAAATCGGACCCGGGCCGGGGCTCGAGGTCCAACCCGATAATAAGAGGCGGCGCTCGGCGGTGTGGCGACAGTTAACGGGCGACAACTAATCTACATCCGGCATCAAGAGCGCACTTGCACAAATGAGGCGCGGGCGCACAAAGCCGCCGGAAGACGGCGGGCCCGGGCCAACTCGGCGCGCTCGTTATCGCGTGGCCAACTGCAGCACGCGCGCGCGTGTCACGTGTTAACTGGACGTTCTTCTAGACGGCAAGAGTGAGAACTGCCGGGCGCACGTCCCGGCCCCGAAAGCCCCAACAAACACACCAAACGCACGTACATTTGTAACGATATGACTCGCGCACGCGAGCTCCCCATGTAAATTGAAATAAAATGAATGTTTTAAATAAGCTGCTCGATTCACGCGAGCGCACGAGGACGAGGCCGCCTGTCTGTTCGGGTCCGAGATGGATTTCGTTTGTGGTTGTGAGTGTTGATTCATTGATCGAGTTGCATGGGAACATGAGCGAGCATATATGAGCGGCTCATGAATACACAAGACCGTACAAGTGAGCGATCGCCCTTTTATGCTCGTCTCTACGACACTCTTCACTACTGATAATCCAGACATTCCGGGCAAGCTAGCACGAGCGGTGACAAGAGGTGCGCGATAAACAGTTGTCCATCATCGCGCCATCATTAGCTAGTGCGCAATTCTCGATTTCAATGCACTGGTCGAGTCGCCTAGGCAACCCAAGTTGGTAGGGGTGTCTAGACATACGCGTGGGATTATGTCGACCTGACTGTGATGGCGAGTGAAAAGAGAGAAGAGAGAGAGAGAGAGAACAGTTCCCACCTGGATTGATCGAGTGAGTTTTTGGAAATTCTATTCATATATGTAAGATTCCGACAATCGTACACAAATTGTGTACGAATTACATCATCGTACAGATGAATATGAAGCTAATTTTTTTTTCGGTTCACTCTATTTGGCACTTCCGCCGAGTCTTTGCGGCTCTCGACGATCCGATATGGTTTTACTGTGTTAGTGTGCTCTCTTGGCTTCGCAACTGGCCGATGGAAAAAACTTTTGGTGCGTTTGCATATGAGATCGCGCTTGCGCATTTATATGTGGACCACTAGCGCGCCAGCCAACAAGAAAGTCGTGACATTTTTCGGAAACAAAAAACTATACTTCCCCCTCTCGTTTCGCTTTGCGTGCGTGTGCGAGAGAATCCGAACAGCGTTTTGCTGCGAGCGGTATCATTGTGCGGGCATAATAACACTGCGCATCGTGTGGCCACTTGTTGAATATGCAAGACGGGGCGAGTCTCTCTTCAGGGTCTCGCCTCAGGTCGATTGGTCACGGCTCTCGTACGTCATCCAGTGAGCGCGCTTCCGCTGTTAAAACACAACGCGCGAGCTGATCTTGCCCGCCCGCCCGCCCGCTGCCATTTGCTTGTTGTCACCTGGCTCGCCACTGCTGCCAGGCCGCTTTCACTTAAAACGGCCGATAGATCGATTGTTGTTGCGTCTGGCATCTAACAAGGTGTTCTCGGCGCGCAATTGCTCACAAGCAAGAGAGCGAGTGACACACTGCGCGCCCAAGCCGCTGATCCTGTCAATTGGCCGGGACAGTGCCCGCCCGTTGTCTTATCTCTAGATTGTGCCTGGCGTGAGCGCGCGCTTGTTCTTCCCCTCGGAGCGCAATTTCCGCCACTGGACACCACTGGCGAGGCATCCACCCCCCCCCCGCCTTTTGTTGTTTGCGTGACTTCTCACTTGCATCTCCCACTCGTTCGCGTGTGCCGCGCGCAATCGCACACGATCGCGCTCTCTGTCTCTGTGATGCGAGGAGCGAGGAGCGAGAGCGATAAAATCTCGGCTCGATTGCGGCCACTTGTGCGCCCGCCCACATTCTTCCTGATTCCCGAGGCGCACTCACTTGCTCACCATGGACCAGCTTGTTAGTCCCAGCTGTTGTCCGCTAGCGAGTTCTGCTGCTGCTGCTGATTGCCTTCTTGCGCTTCGACTAGTCGCTGAGGTAACGAGCTATTGGCCTCAACTGCAGAAAACGAGGAGTATTGTCCGACCGTTTGACTTGTGGGTGCCGCGGGCCGAGCGCCAACGCCGCTCGTCGTTCGAGATCTTGGTAATAGTTTGTCGATATTTGGCATTGAGGAGTTATACTGTAGGTGACTCGCGTGTGGACAATTATCGGGCCAATGCAGCTGTTGCCCCGTGCGGCGACGCCATTGACCATCGGCGTCCACATCATTGGCCGGCTCACTGTCGTATTGACTCGCAGCGGACGCTTCATGTTGGTGGCTATTGTCTGAGTGGTCCATAAATAATGGCGCTCCAAAGCGAATGAGATCGGCGGCCCGCTCGGCGATCATTATGGCGGGCGCATTAGTATTGGCTGTGCGTGCGTGCGTGCGTGCGTGCGAGAGTGTTTGTTTTTTTAAATGTGGTTTTTTTTTCTATGTTAGCCAATTTTCTGAGAATTGTCGAGGGGGATCTATAACATACAGGAAATCATTAACCTGTCACACGCACAAATTACTTACCAGAAACAATTTCGGGCATTATCGAGGCGTCCACTACGCGCAAGCCCGTGATGCCGCCCATGACGCGCAACTGCGAGTCGACCACGCCCGTCGGATCGCGCTCGCTCGCGACCATCTTGCATGTGCCCACCGGATGATATATTGTCCAGGTGAGCGTGCGCGCCACACACTCCAGGTAGGCGTCGGTCAGGAATTGATAATGCGCGCAGCCGGGCAGGGGCAACTGGAAGAGGCGCGAGTTGAAGTGGGCGCGAAAGGCACGCGAGTGGCCAATGTCGATGGCCAGTTTCATGCCCTCGACAATGGTGCGCACGTCTTGCGGGTGGCTCAGGTAGCGCGGATCAATTAGCGGATGATCGTGGGGATTGCGCGATTGCAACTTTACGTAACCGCGACTCTTGGGCCGCAATAGCACCGGGTCGATGCTAAAACTTGGCGTGCGCGCGTAGTGCTTGTAGTAGCCGTGCCACAGGTGATCTTTGAGCCCGGCCAGGTGCTTCAGGTAGCGGCCGCCGTCGGCCACAACATCCGCCGGGACCATGTGCATCTCGATGTCGGGCCAGTCGAGTGCAGGCCCATGGGCCACGCCCACTCGCGAGCCCGGCCCCGCCTCCGAATCATAGTGCGCGTATTTGGTGCTCACAAACGCGAGCCCGTCAACGCCTGTCGACGCGAGCGGCCCGACGCCCTTGGTGTAGTACTTGATTATGTTGTTAAGTGTAAAGATGCGCTTCTGGGAAAGCGAAACGCCCGGCGTGTCGATGGCAAAATGAACGCCGCCGGGATAAATGTGATCTTGCAAATTGTGCCCGACGGGCAAATCGGCCACGAGAGGAATACCAAGCGTGTGCAAGTCGCGCGCGGGCCCGACGCCCGACAACATGAGCAGCTGGGGCGAATTGATCGCGCCCGCCGAGAGGATAACTTCGCGCCGAGCAAAAATGACCTCTTGTGCGAGGTGAAACCGTTCGAATTGTACGCCAATCGCGCGCTTGTGATCGTTGAATAAAATTTGCGTTGCAAGCGCATGCGTGACAATGTGCAAGTTATTGCGCTTGTGAACGGGCTCGAGAAAAGCTTTTGAGGTCGAGCATCGGGCGCCCGCGCGATTTGTCGTCTGCGGGTGCGCAAAACCCGACTGGCTCGGCCCATTGAGATCCATGAGTTTCGGGTAGCCGAGATCGTGCGCTGAGTCGACAAAGGCGCGACCCAGCGGGCTCACGTAGGGCGTCCGCCTCACGTCCAAGTAGCCCCGCTCGAGCGAATGAAACCCGTTCGAGGCAATGTCAAAGTCGCGGTTGTTCTCCGATTTCAAAAAGTACGGGTACACGTCCGCCCAGTGCCAGCCGGCGGGCCACCGGTCGTAGTCGTTGGGGTTGCCGCGCGTGTAGAGCATCACGTTGAGCACGCTCGTGCCGCCCAGCACCCGGCCGCGCGGCCAAAACGAACTGTGGCCCGCGAGGCCCAGGCAGGCGTGCCGCTGTCTGACCGTCTGGTAGGCCCAATCGAGATGCGTTTTTTGCAACAGCTGATAGGCAATGGGAATGTCCGTGAGCATGTTCTCGTTGCCGCCCGCCTCCAGCAAGAGCACTCGTGTGTACGGGTCCTCGCTCAGGCGATTTGCGAGCACCGCGCCCGCCGAGCCCGCGCCCACAATTATGTAGTCGTACTCGCGCGACCAGCCCGCCTTGTTTGTGCCCATCAGCAGCGGCTTGTGCAGGTGATTGACCATGAGGTGCTTGTGTAATGTGAGCATGGTCATCAGTGGCAACGTAAGGGCCGAGAGTTTGACAAACAGCGAGAGCATCTTGCTATCGGTTGGTCCCTTCTTGGCTCGAGTAAAGTTTCTTTAGTTGAAGATCTAATTCGGCGGCTATTCTTTTGGCTAATTGGCCTCGTGCAGATGATGACGATGAGGCAAACGCAGGCTCTAACTTGCCGACGCTTGCAAATTGATTTTTGGCCCCGTCGCCGGTGATCACTTGCCGTTGCGTCGTCTACGACCGGGGCGCAGCGGGCGCCACTTCCGGTTGCGAGTGTGCTGATTGTCGAATTGGGTGGTTGTTGTCGCACGTGCGTCGGTGATGAAACAAAATCAATTCTAAGACACATCTTCTCGCTTGAGGATGACGCGCACCCTCTCCTCGTGCACCACTCAAATGCTCGCACCCTTTAACACGAAATTCTTATCCCCTGATTAACCGCTAATTTGTTCAGATCAGGGCGACCAGGTGGCGTCTCTTGTGGTGGTGGTGGTGGTGGTGGTGGTGAATCCCTCTCTTTCTCTCTAAAGTAAACACACTTTAATTCTTGACTTAACAAGTGGGCACACGCTCTCTAGCACACGCGCGCACTTGAACACAGGAACACTGGAGAGATGTCGGCAAGAAACTCACTTTGCTACTAGACTGGCCGAGTCTCTTTGTTTTGCCAATCAATCGCGCGCTCGCTGTCCGGCTCGTCGATGGCATCAATCATTAGCTCGCACGTTGGCTTCGTATGTGTATGTGTATGTGCATGTGTATGTGTGTGTGTGTGGCAAACAACAACAAATCGTAATAAGCCATCGCGTGAGAACGCGCGCGCACACGGTTGCCGCCGGCACCCGACAGCTCTCTCGCGCACTCAAGATAAAGGGATGTTGTTTGTAAGGTGCTGAGATGAGACACAGGCGGCACAGCTGGACACACGCCGCCGCCGCCGCCGCTGGTCCGGTGAGAGAGGAAAGCACAAGAGCGAGCCACAATATCAATAAGGCCAACACTACCACCACCACCACTTGTTGCCAGTCACTTGTGAGACACTTTCTCTCCCGCGCCCGCCCAGCATCCTTTCCCTGTTGGCGTCGATAACAAGCGGCAATAAACAAGCGGCTGACCATTGCTATTGTGCGCGCTAGGACGACGGGTGTCTGGCTACCAGTGCGCAAGGGTTTCGCGGCTCGAGTGATGCGGCGTGTGTGTGTGTGTGTGTGTGTGTGTGTGTGTGAGCGAGCGGAGAAAGTGTTGCGCGAGATATTCCTTGCACACTTGCCTTGTACGCTCGTCGTCGTACTTTCTCGCCCGACTCCCCGGCTATTGTTAGCGGGCGTCTATCAGCTTGTTCGAGCTGCTGCTTTTGCAGTCCGGCAACAGCGCACACGCAACCTCTGCGGCACTGGCCAGTTGCGCCGCTGATCTGCGGCGAAACTCTACGCGCGCACAATCGACGCGCGACGTATCGATAAATCAAAGATTGTCACCTGTTGCCCTGGTTTCTCTTTGGCCGGCTGCACTTGACGATGCTTTTCAAATTCGCGCGCAAGACTTGAGGAAGTTAGCGAGCTCCTGGCTTGTGTGCTCGGCCAACCGCCGCAAGTGACCGATCGAAGCTGCTGATTAGTCGCTTCACTTTGAGAGCTTAAGATATTCGCTCAAAGCGACTGCTAGACTCAGCTCGTCTGAATTGGATCAGGTTGTTGAACTTGCCACCGTTGAGTGAAAGTGGTGAATTTTCTGTCGCGAACACTCGCGCACAGGACAAACAAACACACTCACACTCGCACACACAAAACACAGAACACAAAAGGTGCGCAAGTGCACTCGTGCGAGATGGTGCGAGTGTCAGAGAGGTGACAATGAGACAGAGTCTATCAAGATGACGACGAAAACAGTCGGCCGCCACACCTCTTTAAATGGATGCGCTTAAATAAACAACAATAAAACATTATTCATCATCAGACATGAGGGGCGTGGCTCGGGCGTGTACTCGCGCAATTGCGAATGTCCCGCGCCCGGTCACTTGGACCTGCGACGAGCGCGCTCTGAACGGTGTGCGAGTCTTCTGGTGAGTGATAACTAAAAAAAAAGCTTGGGCTTTGCGGTGATCAGCTGGCACCCGGCGGCGGCGGCGGCGGCGGTGGCGGCTGCTGCTCCTTATCGCCTTTCATCATCATCATCTGCTGTTGCGCGTGTGCGCTCGCCATAATTGTCTTCAGGTTGGGCGCCACTGCCGCGGCGGTCGTCGGCGAACAGCCCGTGCCAATGAGTTCGTCGACCAGATGGGCCACTTGGGCGTCCGTTCGCCGCCGTTTCCGCCTGTTGTCCGACAGTGTGTCGGTTTCGTCGTTGATCTCCGTTTGCAGCACCTCCTCGATAACGTCCTCGAGTGTCACCACTCCAATGGCCTCGTAGTATTTGTCAACCTCGCCGTCGTCGTAGATTTGTCTCACAATTGCCATGTGCGACTTGCCCGTCTTGAACTCGTTGAGCGCAATATCGAGCGTTGCGGTGTCCTCGATGAACACAAGTGGATGTTTGCAGTACATTAGCATGTTGGCCAGAGGCATTTGATCGTCCGGATCGAGTAGGGCCAAATCTTTGGCGAGTATTAAAGCGACAATTTGTTTGCGATCATTGAACTCGTAGATTGGAATGCGCGAGTAGCCCTTCTCGATAATGCTCCTAATGGTTTGTCTATCGAGCATACAATCGATTGGCAACATAAACACGTCCTCGATGCGCGTCATAATCTGGTCCACTTTGATCTTTTTAATCTTGAGCGCGCCCGAAATTATCGCCACCTCGTCCGGGTCCAGTTGCGTATGGTTGCCCGTAATGCGAATGAACTCCATTAGTCGTTCGCGATCGTACACGTTGCCCTTCTCCTCGCCCAGTACACAGTCGAGCAGGCACGAGATGGGAAACGAGAGCGGAAACGTGATGAGCATGAAGGCATAGGTGAGGTAGATTGTGCGCGCCCCAATGGCCAGGCCCTGGCGAGCACAAAACGCTTGCGGAACAATCTCGCCCAAGACGACAATGGCCAGGGTGGACCCGATGACAGCAATTAGGCCGCTGGTCATCTCCTCGAGGATCACGGTGAGCGTCGAGTTGACCATAACATTGCCTAGCAGTAGCGAACAGAGCAGGTAGTTGCCGCGCTTGCGCAAGGGCATTATGCTGCGCGCATAGGAGCGCTCGCGTTGGTCGCCGCATGCGGAAATTACGGCAAGCTCGTTCATGTCGAGCGACATCAAGCCCAAATTGAGGCCCGAGGTGACGGCGGACAAAAACAGTAAAAGCGCAATGAGCACACAATCGTTGGCAATGGACAATATGGGCGGCTCCACCTTAATCATGAGCCACCACACGTCGCCCTGGTGCACCCAAACAAGTGGCTGCTGACGGCCGGTTGTTGCGTTGGCTTGGGGCTGGTATGGCGCTAGGTCGGTGGCGACATGTAGAGGGCTCGCGGGCTCGAGTGCATTGCCACCGCGTGTGTTCAGCAGTGGCTGCTTCACGCAAAAGTAGTAGTACATTGCCGAGCTGTCCAACTCGGGCAGGGTTATTGTCAGCACGGCAACATTGGGCGTGATTATGTTCTCCTCCTGAAGCCGATAACTGATCACTCGGTCGTAGTCGGTGCAATCGTAGCTGCGGTCGAGCAGACGGCGCTTGTACTTGCGCGCCTTGATGTCGGCCTCGGTATGCGCCGCTCGGCTGGTTGGACTCGATCGTTCGCGGCGCCTCGCCGACTTGAAGTCGCTCGAAGTTGTTCTGTTTGTGTAATTGGCCGAACTGATGGTGCTAAAATTGTAGCTTGCGGTGCTGGTTGTTGGGGGCTCCTCGAGTGAGGCCACTCGAGCGCTCAATGGAGTCGAAACTTCGGAACTATTGTAATTGCCTACTTCGCGCTTGTTTTTGCTGTGGTTAGCACGAATCACACGGTCGAGTGCATCGATTTTGGGCGCAAACTCGGTGGTGAAACCAACTATGGTTTCGGTTGTGAACGATTCGCCATACAATGTGACCCGCACAGGACTGTTGGCCTCGATCACAACTATCCCGTCCAAAGTCACCTCGTTCTTGCCCTCACAACGGAACCCAATAAGCGCTGGCTGGAAGGCCAAATCTGGTTGTTGTTGCTGAAGTGACGGCGGCGACAATACTCCTTGGAGTTGGGCATTCACAACGACGTTTGGTCGACTTGTTTGGCTGCTGAGGACAAATATGAGAGCGGTGATGATGGTCAACGATGATGATGATGCTGCTGGTGATGATGATGACGATGACGATGGAACCAGGGCCTTCATAGTTAGAGCCCCGTGAAAGTTGGCGTGTTTGTGGCGCATGTAAGAGCGACGAATGTACGCGTCGCGCGACGTCCTCTGAACGATTGTGGCCAATTTGTGGATATCAAATCAGAGGGAAAGATAAATTATGAGCAATCTGGCTTATATATATATACACGTGCCTGAATGTGTGAGTGCTTGCAACCGTGCCTGAACGCATGGATGTTTATGTGTGCATGTGATCTAGCAACAGGTGACTCAATGTAGGCGGCGGGAGGGTAACCCGTAAATCCGCGGGGGCTTACACGAGCGACCGAGCCCGCCGGCGCGTCAAAAGCACAACTCCGTGCGGGTTGGGATTCGCTTCTGTCGGCTCGACCAGCAGCTCGCCAGTTGTCTCGACGGACGGGACGAAGTCGACTCTGTGTCGGGTGGTCTCGAGAGTATCGTTTGCTGGTATTGAACAAAAACCCATACTATCGGGTCTCGATAAAACAAATTCAATGTAACGACGAAAGAAAAATAAGTCCTTGAACGACTAACAAAAATTAAAGTCCTGCAGAGTCGAAGTGATCTAGTATAGTGATTATATCCCGGACCATCAACCTGGCTGGTTGAGCTAGGGGGTTTGCGTTAATTTATTTACCGACTTCGCACGTAAGTAGTGTGTATGTGAGTGTGACCGGAGTGGCGAAAGCGACGTGTATCACTCTATATAAATATATATTTGTACTCTAACAATTAGCGGGCAGGACTTAGTCAAGCTGTGCTTGAAGGATCATGCGTAGTTTTACAACTCGATTAGCGCACAAGCTAGGGTGCATGCTTGTGTGGCTGTGTAGTGGGCTGCAATAATGATCATAGTTCGGCTTCATGTTCAACGCTGCCGTGTGCCGAACATGATGTTGCGTTATGTCAGGGGAATCAGTGGGATACTGGTGGATCAGAAAGAGGCGCGCCTCTGAGCACCTTGTCAAATGACTCAGAATAAATTAGATGCACCGAGATCATAGACACCCTCCTCGGCGTCCTCATCATCCTCCTCGTCGTCGGCCGAGTCGTCGGATTCATCGTCAGTGTCATTGGTCGTTGCCCCTGTCGCTTGACGTTTTCGACGCACACGACCTCGGGGCCCACTGCTATCCGGATTGGCCGCCTCGTTGACACCCTCGTGGCCGTTGTTAATATTGTCGTCATACAAATCCTCCTCTTCCCCCTCGTCCTCTCCCTCCCGACCATCCTCCTGTTCATCATCATTTGTATCGATGTTAACCTCGTTGGTGATGTTATTATTCATCTCACTAGTGCCATTCTGGAGAACAGTTTTGGAGCCATTCAGGCCGGTGCTCGCGATCGCCCTACTAGAGCCTTTGTTACCGCCCCCGCCATTGGCGGTAGCAATATACTGACTATCCCCATGATTGCTGCTACTGCTGCCTCTAACCGGTAATGCGTCGGCGTAATAATCGCTTAGCAAATTAGTCGTGGGCTCATTGTCTGTGTCTTCACTGCCTGTGCCCGGGGCTGGCGGGAGACTACGATCATAGCGCTCAACTAGATTCTGCTGTTGCCTGCTGCCTGTTGTGATTGCAGTAGCCGCTGGATTAGATAGCTCCTTGTTTTTCTTTTGCTTCACAAAAGTTTTGAACCGAGCCTCGAATGGTAACTCTGACATGGAGGCGTTCTCACTACTTGTTTGAGGTGTGGTGTCGTCGACTGTACTGTGCGATGCGACATCATCATAATCGGCCGTACTATCTGTATGGACTTGCTTATGGAACCTCTGCCTCGATTGTCGACTAGAACCATGCTTAGGATGATGTGAGGGCGAACGAATATCGTCCGAGCCTAACAAAATCGTCCTCGAATTGTTATCATTTAGCGATGGACTAACATTGGCGCTGGTGTTTGTTGTCCTACTACTATTTAAATCTGTCGAGCGATTACTCTTACTTGGTAGGGGTCGATGATTAGCAACAACTTTCCCCTTGATCTGGCTAGTAGATCTACTTGAGGTTCTCATCGGCGTACTGGGAAGAGCTGAGTTGGATTTTGAATGCACCTTCGCGTCGTGGCTAGGCCTAGTTGTGTTATGTGCATTTGAAGAACTTGCAGGTTTCTTGCTATTGGGTAATCTTGCTGACAGGCGAGAGTAATCTGGCTTGAGACGACGCAACTCATTCAGGTACTGAGGATGGCCGGGGCCAAAGGCATTCGCATAGAGAACATCGTCGCCTTCATGAGACATGATACTGCTCTGATTGCCCATTGGAGATGGAGGCGGTATCAATGCTTTGTGCTTGCTGGATCTTTCGTTCATAGCCGATAACGAGACACTATCGCCTGCCCCGCCATACTTTGAGTGCACGCCGCGGGTGCTAGCGGGAGTTGCAACACCTGATGTTCTCAGGCTGAGCCGTGAGTTCATGTTACGCGACATTGAACCGTTTACATGTGGACTGGCATGTACTCCATGCAAACGCTGCTGACTATGGAAAGAGCTTCTACTCAACAATGCGCCATGGCCATCGCGATAGCGTTTCCTCTTGGGACCTGGACAACAACATCTGCACAACAAACAGATCAATGTCAAAAGAAACAGTACGACCATGAGACCAAGAACAGCCCAAACTAATGTTTTTACGGGTACTTGACTGTCCGGGATGAGAGTCGGGTTTGTGGGAGCCGGCGATACGGGTACAGAATGTGTTGGACCTAGTGGAGGTGGCTGTAGCGGTGGGTAGATTGGCGTATCTTGAGGAACGACCACTGGGGTTCCCCAAGGTGGATACCTGGGAACATTTGGAGTATAATATGGGTCATATTGGTTTGGTGGTATTTGATTCGGTGATATGTGATTAGGCGACAGATTGGAGTTGGCGTGAGGCTGATATGGAGTCTGAGTTGGATAGTGGAAAACTTGAGGTCTACTCGTAGTTGGTGCAGAAAGGAGGGTGGTGCTAGAGATGACAACAGGCCTGGGTGTCGTAGTTGTAGTCGTGGTTGATGTGCTAGTTGTGGACGGTCTTGTGGGAGGGTACGTTATAGTTGTGGGTCTGAGTGTTGTAGCTGTTGTTGTAGTTGTAGATGGGGTGGTTGCTGGTCTGGGGGTGGTAGTTGTTGTTGTCGTAGTGGTTGTTGTTGTAGTGGTGGTGGTGGTGGTTGTCGTCGTCGTCGTCGTCGTCGGTGGTGGTGGTGGGATCTCAAGGTTGACATTGATTGTTATGTAGACAAAAGTCCTGAACAAATCGGAAGATAATCTTCTATCTTCAATCGACACCATGAGAGGGTGGTGTCCGTTGAACCTATAATTGATGGTCCTGTTCAGCGATAGCAAACCCATAGCTTCATCAATTGAGAATATATCCCTGGCCTCATCACTTGAAGTTGAGTAAATCTTATACTTTGCAGAACCTGTATCATTTGCATACTTTGAGACATCGTGAAGGATTGCACCAGGCGTTGCAATCTTCGCGTTGGACATACTTATAGTTTTGGTATAGAATTCATTCGGGATACTCTTGACGATCTTTGGCACCATGATGGTCACATTGTAGAAGCTGTTCAGAACACCATCTGTCACCATCAGTCTCAAGTGCAATTCTCTCTTTTCACTAAAGTCAATGTATTTGGCAGTAATCAATGAGCCGGCGCTTATGGCAAAGACCGATTTCGGGTCACCGCCGACAATATGAATCAATGCGGTGTTCCCATCTGCGTCGAGTGGTGTTAGATTTGCAATAGCTGTTCCAGGTTCTTCTGTACCGTTCAATTTAATCTCTGTTTGGAGATTATGCGGTGGAATATATGGCTTCTCATTGAAGTTGTTTTGCCTAGTTAAGTTGGAGTTCAGAATTGATACCTCATATCTTATTGAGGTCTCAAGGAATGGATGACCAAGATCCCTAACCTCTAAAATACCTTGTATCATACCGGGATTCAGGGGCTTGTTAGCATATCGACGGTAAATTGAACCTGTTATTGAGTCTATCATCAGATTGAACGTCTCATTCGAATCCAAGTCGTCGGGTGGATCCAAAGTATATCTAAGTTCAGCATTGTCCCCTCGATCTTCATCTTTAAATGCAGGAGTGCATATTGGAGTTGTTACATCAATAGTATCGTAAGCCATACACATAAGGACGGTTTCAGCGGGGTCCGGTTCATGGTTATTGCTATCTATCACTGTAATAGAAACTGGTGCCTTGGTCTCGAGCCTGAATGCCCGGGGGCCTAGAGTAGACACTGGCGAGTTCGGCAACGAAACAATGCTGACTCTGACATCCAGTATGTAAGTGTACTCGCTTGGCTTATCTTTGGGATAAATATCACCACTCTGTCCATCTATTGCGAATAGATTTTGATGATTTAGCAGGGTGTAGTCGATCCCAAACTGTTTTGTGATATTGTCATCGTTACTTAGTTGTCTGATAGATTTTAATAGTTGAGATCTTGTTTGATTTGAGCTGTCTTGTGTTGTTAATAATACAGGGCTGAGAGTGATTTCAGGTCGAATCTTGGCAATAGAAACATTTTGATAGATGGCTGATGTGTTCTCAGGCATCTTGTATTGGACTAGTGGCGGCACAAAAGTGACAGTTATCATTGGATATGACGGAAATTCTTGTTGGTCGTATTGAGTATCACTGTTTGTGTTGGTCCCATCCTCATCCGATAGTTTTGCGGATGAATACCCACCCATAAGAGAACTACCTTCTTCATACTCAGCAGATCTGATTCGAATGATATTTCTACTCGGACCCTTGTGGAGAGACTTTGCATGCACATAATGGTGGGTTGCTGTAGATACTATCAGATGGAATATAAGCACTAAAATAAAGCCATTACATATGAGTAGCTTTGTCAAAGCCTCGAGTTTGTTCTTTCGTTTGTTCTTCATGATTAGATGTGTATCTTTAACTTTAGGAAGTCTCACCATTGTATTGTGTGTTTTGTGTGGTAATTTGCTTACTTGCAGCAAGATACCGAGGGGAAGAGGACAACGGTCCTCGCTCAAACTTTCTTGTTTTTCGAGTTCTCAAGATCTTACAATAGAATAATTACTTGATATTGATTAGAATCAAATTAGTATATTTGTGTAATTGGCAGCATTGTAGACTCATCAATGGACTATTGTTCTTGAATATTGAGAGTGCATCCCTCGTTGAGAAATAGAGAGTGCATAAATTGCGTGGGTGTTGATGCAGGTTCTTGTCGGTAGTCCTAGATGATAGTAATTTAATCAAGTGATGGTGAGGTTGCATATACTCGAATAAGTTACTCTTTTCCACAAATCAGAGGTGATGTCAAAAGAATAAAAGCTTTATGCGCACAGAGGTGTGATGAAATGTCAATAGCGTTGTAGAAGTTACGTTTCTTAATTCATGTCAACGAATCCAAAATAGGATATTGGTAAACATATTGCTAGAAATCTCAAATATGAAGAGATTGAAGGGCGGAGTCTGAAGAAACCGGCCTCTGTGTGGAACTGACACTATGTTACTGGTGTTGCTGACGGGACACTGTCGTGTCGACTTTCCTTTCAGAGTGCGCGATCGTGCTGAATTTAGTCTCGGTTGATGATTGCGGCACCTCTCTGAATGTGACCACACGCACTTGCAAGACACAAACACCGCCACGTCCCCCAGCAAGTGCAAGTTGCAAAGTGTAAAAAGTTGTTTCTTTGTGTTGCTGTTACTGTTTGTGAATATTGATGCTCGAGATGTGTCTCTTGTGATTTGTTGCCGCTGATGGCTATTGGTTATCAGACAGGCGCGCACACTTGACGTTTGCGGTTGAGCACACAACGATCTGATTTCGCTGTCGAGACAGTTATTAGTGCGTGTGTCAGTTTTGCTGACAACGAACGGCACACCAATTTGGCAGGAACACAAAGACTAGCGCGCTATGTGTGAACTTTTCGATGAGCAATCACAATGTGGACGATGATGTCCAAGTGGTGGCAGCGGCGGCGATGCTTGCAAACGAGGGGTCTCGGCGAGAGCTATCGAGGGGGGGGGGACAACAAAACTCGAGACGAGCGACGCGAGCTAATATTTCACGGCGCTTTCTTCTTGGACTAGTAGCTGCTGCTTGAATATTGAGCCGTCTCTTTTTCTTATTCTTGCTCTTCCTCGTGAACGTGTTGTCAGCTTGAACTAATACTTCTCTAGCAACTATGCTTGCCTCTAGAGCTATGAGATATTCCTTTGTGAATGCACCCAAAAAATATATGTGCAAGAAAGTGCTACGACAACACTTGAATCACGGGGTGTGTGCAAGGGGGCTTAATTGATGTCGGCAAATGATTAGCAACAATACGTGAGTGCCAGTGCCTATGTGCATGGATTGGCGCAAACTAATATGATCAATGGCATCTAAGCGGTTGCCATAGCATGAGACTTGCAAGATATGAAATATATAATAATAGTGTGATAATGGCAATAGATTTAATGCAAATACTCTCTGCCGTTCGTTCAATTATTATGTTGCAAGTTGCAAGTGTGTTTGTTCGCCTACAATTCGCCAAATTCGTGCGAACGAGCGAGAGCCAAAGCCAGGGTGAGTGTGTGTGTGTGTGTGTGTGACAAAAGTGTGGAAAGAAGAGGGCCAGAATGGACGCGAGCCGTCCAGTCACCACAGCTAGTCGTCGTCGCCCGAAGCAAGCAAGCAAGCAAAGAGAAGGAGAGAACAACAAATACGCCAAATGCAAAAACCAACACACTCTCGCGCGCACACACACACACACCACTCGGGGCGGGCGGCCGGTGGGCGCACACACTGCATCAGTCCGAGCGGCGAGAAGTTCCTCCTTCACTTGGCTGTCGGCGTCCTCGAGCCATCGTGTTGTACGAGCCTCACAGAACGAAAGCGTTGGCCGGCGCGACGGCAGTCGTCGGGCTCGCTGGCTCGCGCACGCACAGGGAAAGAGAGACAAAGCGCTCTGCAGTGCTTGAGGCTGGACGGCAGCCGTTTTCAGCACGCCGGCCAGTCCGTGCGCGCGGCTCGCCGCTTGCCGATGGACTGTGAACTGTGCTGGCTGCGTCGCGACGCTGTCGTGCCATAGACCAGAGAGTTGCTCCTCCCGTTCGCGCGTTGCGGTCGTCCCTTTGTAAGGCTTGCTGCGCGCTGTGCTGCATTCTCGCGCACAGGATTCATTGGTGGCGGCTGCATAGCAGCCTAAACGAGAGCGCGGCCGCCGCGACCGAAACGTGAAGAAGATCCTGGGCGTTCTCGCGTGGCCAATGCACTGGCTTCTCGCTATCTCGTGCGCCTTCTTGCTCTCCTCCACAGTAGGCGCAGTAACTTCAAATCGGAAAGGAAAACAACAACAACAAGAAGAAGAAGAATAGTGGCCAATAGCCAGCGCGGGGGCAACTCGAGCACCAGCACCAACTTCATGGCTCACACATTTACTGCTGTTGCTCTCGATGCGCCATGAAATCTCGTGCTCGCGCGCGCGTGCGCTGGTCATCATCCTCTCTCGCAGTGTGTCCAGTCCAGTTTGTTGGCGGCGGCGCACGTCAACTGGACACGGCCACTAATAATAATAGTAATGACGAAAACTAGAAAACGCTCGCGACGATGAGAGACAACGAGCGAACGAAATAAGTTGGCGAGTGTGGGCCAAGCAGGGTCGCGCTCTCAATCTCTCTTCTCTCTCTCTGTCTCTCGCAACTGGCCGAACGGAGCCAGCAAGTGAGTGGCTAATGAATACCACAGATAACTCGTCGTCCTGTCTTTTAGCCCAGTGTTCCCCCCCCCTCCCTCCTCCTCCTCGTCGTGTGTTGTCTGTCTCCTTTCTCGAGTGCCGCCGCCGACACTTTACTTTTGAGGAAGCTCATCCTCGTCGTCGTCTCTTAATTTGATCTCTAGAATCGCGCGCAATGCAAGTGGTGGCCGCTGGAGCAGATTCCTCGCCTTTAGCCAATTTGCGAGCGATCAGACGAGAAACGCGCTAGAATTGTTTCTGCTGCCTTGAAATACCAGACTCGAACACAATCGAATCAAAACGAAACGAAACGAAACTTCGCGACCTCGAGCCTCGAGTTTGCAAATGTGCGAACCAGCGGGAGCGGCGGCGCACAAACCTGCACTTGCATTTGCACTTGCGCACGTTTGCGCCGATCGCCCGGCCAATCAAATCAAACTCGCCACTCATCATCTCACACACGAGCGAGCGTGCCCGAAATATTCAAAATCTGCTTTCTCTCGCACTACGTGACGCCACCAGATGGGGGTGGGGGTGCACCTGCTGCTTCGAGTGGGGGCGCACCCACATGAACAGGTGAGGCTAGCGGGAGCGCCACCCACACCCCACCACACACACACACACACACACACACACACACACACACACGAAATATCCACTTGACCCAGCATGAGCACCCAGAGCTCTTTTGAGTCATTTCAGCTTGCAAACCTTTGAGCTCGTTTATATTGATCGGCCAATAGAATGCACGAAGCAATTGGCCGATTTGCGAAAGCAAAACGAAAGAAAAAAAATTAGAAATACAAATGCACGAAAAAGTTGAAAGGTTACTTTCTCGCCTCTTATCTGTCACGCGTGCGCGCGGGTCGAGGTTTCAGAAGCCGCGCGACACCAGCACAAGTGGTGGTAACCTGAAACAGGCCACCAGCAATCAAGCAACCACGCGGGAACATTCCTCCCGCTTATCTGTGGTGTGGCCCGCGCGGGGCGTGGAAATGCAACTCTCGAGTCGAGTGGTCAGTTGGAGATGGTTTTGGTGTTGGTGGTGGTGGTGCGCCGCGAATGAGCGATGGCGTCCGAGCGCGAAGGCCAAGAGGGGCCAGGGGTCCCCTTCAATCATCATCGAGTTACTCACGCCGCCGTCGCTCATCATAGTCGGACGCACGACGATCATCACCGTCGATGTTGGTGATTATGATTGCGCTATGGAGCCAACTCAACCGCCTGCCTGCCTGCCTGCCGGCCCGCCCGCCTGACAAACTGGTTCCCATGAGAGATTAAACCAGCGCCAGGGTTGATAGGAGGAGGAGGAGGGAGGGTGGCCGTGCGCGATGGCAGGCACCATTACCTCTCACTTACTCGCCCGCGTACATGTGCGAGTGAGCGAGCAACTAAAGCCAAAGGAGCAGCTGAATCATGAAATGAAGAGGGGGCGGGACGGGTCTCTCTTTCTCACTCTGAAGCTCTAGAGCAACAACAACAACAACAACAACAACAACAACGAGAAATCATAATTTCCATCACGCGCATCGTTTCGCGCGCAGAGTGTTGCGCCAGTTCGGCGTGCGAGTCGCGCGAATGGACGAGTTGCGTAATCTATTGCGCACAAACGAGCGCCGGGCACATCGATTACGTTCCGGCGCGTTTACGGCTGCCGTTTTTGGCCAGGCGATTTGTGCGTGTGCGCAATGTTGCACTTTTCCAACGATCTCGACAAGTTCGCCAGACGCTGGCAAGAGTTACTCTGTGTTTGGTTTGCGAACAAGACATGACAAGTTGAGACAAGACAAAACGGCGGTGGTGGCGCATTGCTCCGGGGCCGGAATTATGCGCATCGCTCAGCGTCAGGTCAGTGCTTATGAGCATCTCTTTTTTGGACAAAGACTCGTAACGAGTTGAACGAGCAGGCGGACGGTCGATCAAGTCGAGCGGGCCGGGCGGGCGGGCGGGCGAGCAATAACAACAGCAAGCGAAAGACTAATTTTATGGTGCAAAAGCTGGTCTCGCGCACTCTCGTGAGAGTCAGGCGCGCGGCGGCGGCGGCACAAATTGACTTCCTCGAATTGGCAGCTCGCGCGGCAAGCTACGCCACAGAGTTGCGCCCGCAACAGCACCACGATGGCGGTAGCAGAAGCACATTACATAAAGCTAATGTGACAACACACACACACTCGCGCTCGCAATGTGTGGTGTTCGCAAACTGCAGATTGCAAACAGACTGTGGCAGGCTTTGACAGCGTAGCGCGTAAAGTCGCAAAACATGAACACATTTCATTGGAAAACCAAGAGTTTCGTAGCATCGTCCAGATTGCAAGAGCTGCACCAGCAGCGTGCGAGCCCGAAGCCGTGCAGCAATTGCCGTGATTGCGCCTACACGCGAATAGCTGGCTGCGTGTGTGGCGGCGGGCTTGTGCCAACGCCGCTGTGCGCTGGTGCAACTCATTCTGTGTGAGTTTGCCATTTATTGTGTGTGCAAGGCGAGTGGGGGTCGCAAGTCCACTAATCAACTCGGCACCATGCAAACTCAATTGTCATCCTGGAGGTGCCTCCCCCCTCCCCTTGGCCAGGCCTGCCAACTTATGCGCTGGATTCCTGACAACTTAAAGGACCGAGGCCTGCCCGGTGCAAATTAGAGTCCGCGCCTATTGTATTTGTACTGTTTCATGCGTATTGAGAGTGTGTGGCGTAAGCACACAGAGAGATCTTGCACCGCCAAAAACCTGCTTTTGTGAAGGCTCCGCGCCCAAGAGCGTAAAAAAGTTTTTTGCCACACAAAACTTCATTGCATTCCCTCTGCATCTTTATCGCGGCGCACAAAACGTGCGCGATCCGTTGCTTCTGGTTGTGCGATTGAGACTGCGACTTCAGTCGACATCTGACGGCCAAAAATCAAACTAACATCAACGTCACATTATCGCTCACCCGCCTTTGTAAACGTAAACACTCAACTTATTTTCATCATCTGTTTTGGATTGTCGTTTTTCTTACACGATTTGTCCTTGCAAATTGCAATTTCAGACTTGGGCTCAGTTCTCTTCATGTTGATCTATTCTTGACTGTCCTCCAAATTTGCAATATTACGTCCAACCAATCATGGGCCAGGAAAATGACGAAGTGCCGCCGAACAGTACAACGGCAACCGCACCCGAAAATGGCCAACAACACGTGGAAAGTAACGAAGAGCAGGAACAAGACCAGGATCAGATTATGGCCGAGTTTATGAGTGATGAAAAGTTGCCCGAAAACTGGAACGAAGAATTCCCAGGTCTCACAAGATTTGCGCCTAGCGAACCGGCTACAAGTTTGCAATTTGATAGTGGCGACATAAATTTGGTCAACAGTTTAGGCAATCTGGCGCCGGGCGCGCTCATCGATGAGATCAAGGCTATGCACGCCATCGCATGCCGTCTTGCCATAGATGAGGAACAAGAAAAGACACGAGGCAAGATACTTCGAGTTTTATTGGATTAATCAATTTTCGGATGGTTGAATCAACGATTAACATCGCCACATTTCGATCCGTTCGTTACTGGCGGCCGTCAAATTTGCTGCCAGAAACGCGCGCCAAAACGCGTTTCTTTGTTGTGCCGAGCGCGACACAAGCACACGCAACTCGCGCTACCCAATCTATTGCACCATAAACCTGTGGTTGGCCCACCCGTCTTATTTACACCTACATATCTATTTTGAAATTTGTGGGCATTGTATAGACCATATCTATTATTGTGAGGAACTCAAGTGATATAGCAACGGCTCAAGTCAAGCAAAAATGGACGCAAAAGTCATGAGACATTTCCAGGCCGCTGCAACTAAGAATCTATTTGATGAACTCATCGATCGGCATGCCGAAGCTTACCTGGAGGCTTATCCCGAGGTCAAAGAGTTTAGTAACTTTGAGAAATCAGGTACAGGCCACTATTACATTGGAATGATTTGGGAGAGCAACTTTGAAAGACCCGATCCAACCTCGATCAAGTTGCGAGGTTCCATGTCCCTGGCGAGCAACGCTCTGGTTGAGCTTGACTTAAGTTCTATTGACACGCAACAATCCTTTTTTCCCGGCCAGATTATTGCCTTTCTAGCAGACCCGTTCACAAAACGTCAGTTAACCATCAGGAGACTCCTCGATCCCATGGCCATAGCGCCCCGACTCAAAACAATATCGACCAACAGCGAGGTAAGACTTCTGGTCGCAGCGGGCCCCTATATGAAGCCCGAAGAGGACGACTGGACACTGCTCGAGAAGATTATAGACGCTGTGAAGGAACACAATGCCAATCATGTCGTCCTCATAGGGCCATTTGTCGATCTCGAAAATAAGTTCTTACGGTCCAAGTACGATGTCAATTGGAAGCAGTGCATCAACACATTGTTCGCTGGATTGCACGATCACGAATGTCGCTTGTATCTGGTTCCGTCAATTCGCGACGTGCTGCCTCACGACATGTCGGCAACCTACTTCTATCCTAGCCCACCGCTTGACTTTGATGTTCGCTTCCGCGATGGTATAGTGCCCAAGTGCCAAATCAAATCGGTGTCTGATCCGAGCCAAATTGACCTAGAAGAATCGATATTTGTCGATGTCACATCAGCTGAGGTGCTACTTCACCTAAACAAGTGTACCACATTCATCAACAAGCACAAAGGTCACCCGTTCAACCCTATGTACAAGCATCTGCTTTCGCTTGGCATTTACCCCATATATCCGCCGCCCGTAGATATTGCCGTCGACTACCCCCGACTCGCTAAGCACATCCAGCTGGATCGTCTGGCGCCCCACATCCTGCTTGTGCCCACACGATTCCCCTCCAGCGTGGTTCCAGTTGACAATCGGCTAGTGATTGCCGTCAAAAGATGTTCGGCCACTAAACAGGCAATCATCGTGACAATTCCCAAGATTGACAGCTCCTCGGAGCCTATAAACTCGGTGGTGGACTCTAGATACGAGCACAAGATTATTGATCTCTGTCCCAAGACCATTGAAGTGCAAAATGAGGTCATGTCTAGTGAGCCGGACCAGAACAGCGCTGAAAATGCTGGCTCATCTGATGCTATGACAACAGCAGAACCCACCGCGATTGAGTCTTCCTAAGTAAACGACATTTGAACCGGGTCACCTTCTGGTACGAGATGGCGCAATAGCTCAATCTTTCCGCCGCAAGTCAATCTTTTGCCTCAAATTTGACTCACTGTGTGACATGTTTCAGGCAGCTTTTCTCTCTGCCACAAACACGCATGCGGTTTAGGCGGCTGTTCGACATCAAAGAACGGCCGCCTGCACGCCAATCATAGTTTTTGCCCACTTTCGCCCGTCTTTTTTTTGTTACAAGTAATTCTGAATCGCTAAGAGCATCCACGCGACGGTGGTCCAATGAGATAGTCTCGTGTGAAAACGGCTTGCGCAAACAAATCAAACAGAGCGCGCACATTAGTATCAGCTCAATGTGATCTATGGTCGTTAGACCGCAACCACTGCCGTCTCATACGCGGATCGGCAAGCAAACAAGAGCCCGAAGGGAACCGTCCTCTTGGTTGCCTTTCCGATTCTAGCCGCAAGCCGGTCACTGGTGGAACTTGGCGCCCTGCGACTTCGGCGGGTCTGTGTCGTGGTTGCCACTCCATTGGCTCGATAGAGTGTCAGTGGCCAAGAGATCCACTCTCGCGTTAGGGGTTGAGAATCGCACTTGAGCGCGAGAAACGCGCGCCGTTTGCCCACAATCTCAGATAGACAGACACAGACTCGTCCATTTGTTATCGTGACCGTCCATCTACGTTGTCAGCCGTCCCAACTTCCGGGCACGATGAGACGTGAGACTTACAGCCAGCCTCTTTTTGTCGCCCGCTTGGCACCTAGAGATTAGAGGTGGCTCGGGTTGGGTCGCGTCTTGGTTTATTTGTTTGTTGTGGTTTCTCGTTTTGCAGAAAATCAAAACACACATACACATACACTCGTGGTGGGCATGAGAAAATTGTCAGTTTGATTCGTCGTGCCGAGCGGCGACAGTTGCGCGCACACACGCACTCGTGTGAGTCAATCTCACTATCGCACATTCTCGCCTGTCCGCCGCTCGTTCGAGTATGAAATTGCGCGCGTTTTGCACGGACTTTCTGGGATAGCACGCGCACGCTCAACGAAACGACTCAATTGATTTCGAATGGAAATGGAGAAACTCGTGATGGCAGGGGCTGGCGCGCGCCACTCGAATATGGCCGGCACGTGGCGTGCACATTTCCGAGTTGCGCAACACGCCAGAATCTCGGCAATCTGGTCGGTGGAGCGCGTGAAACTATCCACCGAGCACTTGAACTTAGCACAAATAAGCACAGCTTGTGCCTCTGGCTTGATCTGTCTGGTTTCTGTCTGTCTGTCTTTCGTCTGCTCGCAATGACGCAATAGACAAGCGGGTTACAGATTCTAAGGCATGAGTACATGACACGTACTCATGCTCGCGGGCCAAGAAAGCAGACGACGCGCGCATTTCTCAAATCTGTTTTACATATTCATTCGTTCAATCAAATTTACACATTTTGTACAAACAAACCCGTCGACCAAGCGGAAGGGCCGACGGGAGATGATCAGCGCCCGTGCGATGCTTGAAATGGATCGACACGAGATTGGAATTGATCCATGCGAAGTGATGTAGTCCATTGGGAACGATGAATGCGATCAAAAGTCCGCGCTCGGCGAGCACTGACAAAAAGAACGTTGACGACGCCATGAGATGCAGTCTCAACTCTCTCAACTGGGCGAAGAGGACGGTGGAGAAGAATAAAAAATAAAGACGAGAGTCAACAATCATCAATCGAGAGCACGTGTTTGTGGCTCGGTTTGTTTGCACTTTCTACGGGCGCCCAGTTGACTTAAGCGGCGAGTGCGGGCCGGCATCGAGTGTGAGAGCACACTCGGCGAAGAAGTAATTTGATCTGGCGAGGCCCAGACGGCCATTCTGACCACTATCGCGCAACGCGTCATTTTATCGCGTGCCTCCCGCGCGCGTCGCTTCCGCTAGCCGTCCGTTGTGCGCGAGAGCAGGACATTGCAATGAATTATTGCTTTGGCACTTCTTCATTTAGCCTCTCGCACATTCAACTATTTCTCTTTTTTGGACCTAAAACTAAGATCTCGTGAGGTCTTTGACTCTCGCGACTAGCGGTCGGCAAACCAAACTAAACTGAGTTTAAAGACCAGCCAAGATGATTGATTCCGCACGGTGATCGGCGGCGCGCCAACTCGCATCTCGCCAGGCGCTGTTTGCAGTGCAACTTCAAGCGAGACCAACGAGACGGCATTGTTTGCCGTCCAACTCGGGCGAGCTGCGAGGATAACAAGCAAGAAACAAAGACGCTCGAATGTTGTGTTCGCGCTGAACTTTGGCTTCGTTCAGAGAGCCGCGAGCCCATTAAAAGCGCGAAAATAATTGCACCAAATGGGGCCCTGGATTACCTAAATGTGCGCAGGGGTCAGCCCCGTGCGAGTCGCCCATTCATTGGCGCACACATTGTCCGGCTGTTGATTTAAAAACAGATTAACACGCTCGTCTTGCTTGTTATCGTCAGGTAGCCGCAACAAATAACAAGATCCAGAGAAGGAGAGAGAGAGAGAGAGAAAGAGACATTTGTACTACTTGTTGCGAGGCACAAGACGGGCACCTTTTAAATCAAATTCCTGCGCCACCACGGATGTGGCCCGCTAGCGTTCTGTTGCAGACAATTCAAGACAGCGGCGGCGGTTTCTGTTCGAACATTATCACCGCGCGCCGCCAATAATGGCGCATTCATTCACACAGCCGAGTGTGTTTGTGTGTGCGTTTGTGCGAGCGAGGGGCCAATTTGTGAGCAATGTTAAGCGGTGTGGAAGTGCGAGAACGCGTTCTTTTCGCGCGCTTCAGCCGGCGCGCGCGCGCAAACGGCGGCAAACGACCAGAACGGTGGCCAGAATGATTGATTGTTGTCGCTTGCGGTTTTCTCTCTCGCCATCGAGTGCCAGTGAGTGCAGGCGCTGACAAGTCGAACGCAAATGACTCGAGCGGGCGATTGTATGGAGTTGAAAACGGATAGGAAGACGCTCGCACGCGTTTGTGTGTGTGTGTGTGGGCGAGCGAGCGTCGTGATGCTTGAAACGATTGATAATTGAATCTGTGCACCAAGGTGTGCGCTCCCTTCCAATCTGGTGCAAATGAAGAGCGGAAAGAATAAGAGTAAGGAGCGCGCACCACATGAATTTGTTTCTCCTCGGCGCGTTTGTTATTTTAGCACACGACAAGTGCGCGCTCATTTGTATGCGCCTCTTGCGCAGTTTGTGAGCAATCCGCACCAGAAATCCATTGGGACGTGATGTTTTGCTTGCGAGCTGATGACCAAGTGCTGCTCGAAAGTGTGTGTGTGTGTGTGTGTGTGTGTGTGTGTGTGTGTGGTGTGTGTGTGTGAGGTTGATTATTCACATTGGGAAGCGTGAAAATGATGTGCGCTGCGCGTCGGCCACGGCGTCCGATTTGCTGATGATCTGCTACAAGTTGCGCATAAGCTTCCGGTTGGCGGCATTGATTTTCTTCTAGCCCATGTGCGAGTGGCGCCACGCGAGAGAGGCAACCGTTTGCTTTCATCTTGCTAGAGTTATGAATGAGCACGAAGGCAACAACAAATGAGCTCGTGAGAGGAGAAGCAGGAGGAGCGCACAATGAGCCGAAATCACGGCCAGCTCTCGTGCGAGCAAGCGAATCAAATTGCGCTCAAGCCGCGCTCGTGTAACAACAAGCGGCGCACAATGCCGCGAATCAGTAGGATAATAGTTGTTGCGTTTTCCCTAGAATCGGCCGGTGCTGGCGCCAGTTGCTTGGCGGCCACCGGCAAGTGGCAAGTTCATCTCGCCGTCGCCGAATGAGCGAGCACTGGCAGCGGCACAACAGAAGCTCGATCATGTTCATTCATGTAAACACAATTTGCGGTCCAGACTCGCTCGCACACACGCACAATCAAACGTGTCTGATTGAGTGTCCGAGTAGGAGCGCGCTCTGAAGGAATCTCACTCACGTACACTCGAGAGACATCGACCCGGCGGCCAATCTCTCATTCATTGCGCCCGCGAAATCACACAATGCGAACGAGAGTGGCCATGGGGGCATTGTGTAGGCTCGGCTAAGTCTGTCGTGTCTGTAAATGTGTATCCGCCTGGTTGAGGATGCAAACTCGTGAGATTGTACCACTTGGTGTTTAGCGCGCACAAGTGGCGCCCGTTTGTCACTGGTCACTTTGCCTTGTGCGCGCGAGCGTAATGAGGTGAGGCGGGAAGTGGACGAGAGGAAAAAAAACAGTCGCCGTTCGTTTACCAAGTGGCTGGCAAGTGGCCGGGGCAAAACAAACAATTGCCTATAAGGCAGGAGTGCGAGGAGGCGCCACTTGTGCGTCCGCCGTCGAGTTCCGCATGGCAAGACGCGAGAGCTGGCACTCTGAGATGGCCTATAAGACAACCGACTTGTTTGTGTGTGCCGAGCACTCCGCTCGGCCTGAGTGAGCGCCGCGCTGAGTTGCTCGCGCCGCATAAACAAGTGCGTTGGGCGCGTGCGAAAAAGAAAAATACCAAGATGATGAAATTGTTCGCACTGAGCAAGTTTCCCAGCTTGGCGCGCCCGACGGAACGTTCCCGACTGGCCGAGTTGGCCGAAACTAAAAAAACTCGGCAAACTCGAGCGCGGTGGTCGCAATCGACCAGATGAGTGAGAGCTCACACAATTTCAGCTGTCCAATGAGCCCTTGGCGCCATTCTTGTGAGTAGTCAAGCGCCATGATGATTTGAGCGGGTGAATCTTCTCGGGGCGGCGGCGGCATCTCTCAAAGGTAGAGAAAAATGATGTAACAATGCGATCGAGCGAGATGGTTGGGAATCTCGAGGAATCTTCTCATGATTGTTTGAATTGGTCGTGCGGGCGCCGCTTGCTTGCGTGTTGGCATTTGGCCCGATGATTGCGATGCACGCGCGCGCGTGTGAAGTGGCCGCGAGAAGAACAAATCAAATCGACACATTTCATGTGTGCGCGTTATGAAATTGATAACTGAAAACTTGCAGTCCTTCCAAGTTAAACGCACGCAACAAAAAAGAATGTGACTGCAGTTCGTAGCCGACGGAAGTTTACAATCCGACGCACGCGAACGCTTTAACGCGCGGTCGAGCCGACGCGCGTGTGGCATTTCGTTAAGCGAGTCGCGTCTGCGGAGGAAAAATTGGCGTCAGCGCACGCGAACATTTTTGGCACCACACACGAGCGCGCAAACGCACAATTTTTTTCGAGCCAAAAAAAAATACACTATCAAACAATGTTTGCTACCTGTTTGTTTCAAGCGCAAATGAGCGCCTATAAGCAACTTCTGATCGTTCGTTCACATACTTGGTAAATCTCGAGCACGATTATCGAGCACGACCCGCATGAGTGGGATTGAGGTGTGACCTATAGCAAGATGAGACGAGCGGGAGCTTCGTGATTAGATTTTTGAAATCAAGCTCCGACCTCGAAAACACAAGGAGAGCATGAAACGAGTACAGGCAAGCTGCAGATTACCGAGCGTGCGTGCTTGCGTCACTGTTCATATCTCGTTTTATGGTGCACGCACTCGAGCTCGCTAGATACGATGAAGTAAATGAGTGAGTGTGTGAGTGAGTGAATGAATGAATGAATGGATGATTGCGTAAAGTAAGTAAGTAGATAATTAAATTGGCGCGTAAGAAGAAATATGCATGTGATTGTTGTCCCTGCTGTTGAGTTGTGCTTAATAAGCGAGTGGCAGCAGCAGCAGCAGCAGCAGAACTCCAAAGAGCGATTAGATTGCCCCGTGAGATACCGCCGCCACTGCCACCTTTGTGTGGCCGAACGTGCGCTCTTTTGTGTCAGTTAACGCTGGTTTGTTCTCATTCCCTAGTGCGGGCTGTCGCTCGCACTAGTCACACGCGCACACGCTGGACGATTTAGCCCAATTTGATTGTTGCCGCGTCTATCTGTCACGCGTGTTTGAGCGTGCCACTCGGTGGGCTTGCCGTGCCAAGCTAGCTTGACAAATAGCGCACGAGTGTGAGAGTGAGCAAGTGAGGGGAAGGGGACTTGAGATACGTGAGCGTGCGTCGGTTTGCTCAAGATGGTGCGCCTCGCGCGCCAATAGCGGGACAACCGGCGCGCTAATCTCGCGCGCCCGCCCGAGGGCCTGAATCATTTAGAGAGTGTCTTGGGCGTCGCACGCTGGCTATTAGTGTAGTTGGCCAAGTAGCTGCGGCAGCCGCGGCGACTAAATTAAAGCACGAAATTGGGATTGAGATGAGCCAGACATCGCGTCGACGGCATGACGGTAAAAAAACCAAAATTCTAGTCAGCGCCGGCGCACACAAACGAGCGAGAGAGCGAGCTATCTTGGCGCTTTCGGTCGCTCACCAGCGACGTTTCAGGGCGCACACGCTTCATCTGTGCCGAGGAGGAGGAGGAGGAGGAGGAGAAGTAGATCACGTTCAGAACGGGTGGACAAAGTGGCGGGGCTGGGGGAGCATCGCCCACTGCACTTGTGGTAGATGACAAACAACTTGCAAATAATATCGGGGAGACATACTAGCGCGCGCGCGCGCAACAACAACAACAAAGACAACACATTTCGCTGCTTGATTGATTTGTGTGCGATCAGATCAGATAGTGAGCACTGCTGAAGCGAGGAGGATGGCAAAAAGCAAGCGTAATTAAAGATTGGATACAATCTAACTAGCTTAGTAGATCAGCGGGACGCAGCGCGCGGAGTCGGTGCACAATGCTCGCAGGACTCACAATCGAGTGCAAGCAGAAGGAGGAGGAGCAGGAGGAGGAGGAGGAGGAGGAGATAGATAACTTGTCAAACGTGCAAGCGCCTACACGATCAGGCCGACCACCTCTCTAGAAGACGTCATGCTCAACGGAAGTCTGCCGATGAGTTGCTATTTGGTGCCAATAAACCTTGGCGGATGAGCGAGTGACCAGCCAGCGGGCGGTTCTTCTGCAGCTTTCTCTTGCGAGCTAAAGAAGATTCTTCACCAAGCTGTTATGTGTTCGGACGGCCAAATCAAGTGCGTTGAGTGAAGAAGCGGCAAATCGATATGGACCGGCAGCGGCCTGCAGCTGTGAGCGGTGAGCCAGCGCACTGTGCTGTGGCTCACGCGCACGCGCACTAGCACGAGTTGCTTCCACAGTGGAGCGGCTCGAACAGCTCGCGCTCGTTGATTTGTTCGCGCGCGCGCGCAAGCAGGCAAAAAGAATCAACGGCGTGTGCGCGGTGTGTGCCTATTTCTTGCCACGTCGTCGCTGCAGTAGCGAGCGGCGAGATGCGAATCAGGCGGGCAAAAATGACGAAAGAGACAAGATTTGTTTCAATTTCCATTCATCGTTCAAATGGGATCCAAAACTTTTGTGTATGCGCGCAATTCTCGAACAGTTTCGTAAAAACCGCAAGTCCAGTCTTGCCCACGTTCGAACCTATCGAAATCGACCAATCGTGTAGGTGGTGTTGGCGAGCGGAAACATGAGGGACGAAATTATGTGATCCGTGAGTGACGTAAATCATACGCGCCGGTCGACCAACTGTTACAAATGCCCCCCCCCTCTTTTTCATGAGACGTGTTCATCGGGCGATCATAATGTGCATTGAGTATTGAGCGAGCTGGCGAGCGCAACAAAGGCAAGAAGGAGAAGAAGAAGAATAGAGGAAAGTGAGAGACGCCTTCATTGCGTCTGGTGAGTCGCGTCGCGCAGTGGCGAGTGTTAACAATTAAACGCGAGGATTAGCGCGACACACGCACACACGCACACAACTGATTGTTCTTGTTCATTGAATAAATGGATGGAACGTTACACTTGTTGGCTGTGAATGAAAACTCAAGTCACAACACCGCCGAAAGCAACTGAAAAAGTGACGACGACAACAACAACAAGCGTGCTCGCGAGTACAATGGGCCAGCAGGGCCAACAACAACAAGGACCAGTGGCACAATTAAACAATAGCACCTATGAATTGCATCATCAACACCACACGCAACCGCAACAACCTCATCAGCAACAACCGCAGCTAATTCAGCAACAGCATCACAATATGCACCAGCAAGCTCAGATGCACCAACAGCAACAGCAGCAGCAGCAGCAGCAGCAACATCTCCTCAATAGCGGAAACCAAATGACAATGCAGCAGCAACAGCAACAGCAGCAGCTTATTAAGCAGCAGATCAGCGGCTGCGGGGGCAATAACCAGTCGCAGTGCTCTGCAATCATACAGACCATTATTGGGGCTGCAAGCGCCAATGGCTCAGCGACGGCCGTTGGTGTGTCGCAAGCGAGCAAGCACGTGAAGCGGCCAATGAACGCCTTCATGGTGTGGTCGCGCGGCCAGCGGCGCAAGATGGCCCTCGAGAATCCCAAGATGCACAACTCGGAGATCTCGCGTCGGCTGGGCACCAAATGGAAAGAGTTGCCCGAGTTGGAGAAGCGAGTTTTTATTGACGAGGCGAAGACTTTGCGCGCGCAGCACATTCGCGAGCATCCCGATTACAAATATAGGCCACGCCGCAAGCCCAAGCTAATGAGCTCGGCGAGCTCGGTCACGGCCGCTGCCGCTTCCGCTCGGGCCGCGGCAGCCGCGGTCACGTCCGCCAACGCCGCGCATCATCATCATCATCATCATCATCACTCGGGCCAGGGCATTCATCAGCAGCATCATCTGCAGCACACCTCAGGCTTGGCCGGGGTGACAGGCCAACAGCAAACAGGTGGCGGCCTAGGCGCACATCTGGTGGGTGGCGCACACAATCATACAACTAGCCACCAGCAGCACAACCATCAGCAACAGCCGCACCAGCATCAACACCATCAGCAGCAGCAGCAGCAGCAGCAGCAGCAACAACAACAACAACAGACGATGAGCAACACCATCAACCAGATGAGCAGCGCTGCGGCCAATCAGATGGCCGCCGATTTGGCTGCGAGCCACGCGAGCGCCAGTCTGCACGCGGTCGCGCAGGCCGCCTCGGCGGCCGGAAATCACTACCATCAAGCCTCGCACCATCACAGTTTGGCCGCGGCCGCCGCGGCGAGCCAGCACCACGCGCACCATCACCAGCACTCGCATCATCATCATAGTGCTCCGTCGCCAATGGATTTGGTGAATCATGCGGCTGCGGTTGCGGGCCACCACGCCCACCACCACGCCCACCATCCATCCGCGCACCATACGTACCACTCGGCCATGGCGTCCATGATGTCCGCGTCGCAGCACGCGGCCGCCCTTGCCGCTGCCGCGGCGAACTCGCCCGCCGCCTCCGTCCAGCAGGGGCAGGGCGCGAACGCTTCCGGCAGCGCCGCAGGTTCGGCCTCGGGCACACAGGTCGCCGCCGCTGCTGCCGCCGCGGCCGCCGGGGGCCTGGTCATTATGGATCCAAATCATCACTCGTCAAATTACCAAATTCTACAACAGTTAGCTTAATTCTGCGTGCCGGGCATGATGCCGGGGACGACACGAAGCAAGCCCCACAACGAGACAATACCCGATTGACCTCTTTCTCTCTATGTATGATAAATTTAAAGTTTCACAAGAAAACTCACACACACATACACACATACACATTGACATAAATTTACACGGAAAGACATTTTTTGAGCTAGTGAGCACTTACGACACACGCGCAGAGCGCGCGAACACGATT
Organism: Prunus fruticosa; assembly: GCA_018703695.1. Lineage (NCBI taxonomy): Eukaryota > Viridiplantae > Streptophyta > Magnoliopsida > Rosales > Rosaceae > Prunus > Prunus fruticosa. Next base: position 36,862 of record JAHHUK010000047.1, read on the forward strand.
GCATGTTGCATGTTGCATAAGAAGAAGAAAAAGTAGTGGCGTTTAAATAGTAATAATAAAAACGGGGGCAGGAGGAGATGAGATAATTCGCGCCTTCGGGCGAAGTTCAACAATGAGACACTCTCGCGTGAGCAAACAAGCACGTTATGTGACAGATATGCACGCACGTGCACAGCACAGTTCTGCACATGGTGGACATCTTGTGCGAGATGCCAGTGGGCGTGAAATAAAGATGGACTACGCGTGTGCAGAAGTTTTGACGAAATTGAGTTCTCTGCAGTCTCTGATTCTTACCAATTTCTCTCTGGCCCGACGCAATCATTCAATCTAGCCTATTATTTATTCATACCTCACCACTCGCACACATCGCGAGAGCCAGAAGTTCAAGCGCCACTTGATAGAAAATCGATTTTCTAGGTAAGATCTTGAGCGTACGCGAAAGAAGCGCGTGCGATGTGTTTGTTTGATTTCTCGCTCTAGGACGCTCGCAAAGACTCAGGAAATTGGATGGCGGAACTCAAAATGCAAATATTGATGCACTGGCACCATCGGTCCTTGGCAGTGGAACTTACGGCCAGCCAGGAGCTTTTTGCAGCAGATAGCTGCGATCGATTTGCTGCGGAGACACAGAAAATATGGGTGCACAAATCTATTTCTTCTGGGCTGAAAATGACCTCACCATAAACAGCGACTGCGAACTATCGCGTTAGATGAGAACTGGCATCAAGCAACTCATAGTGGCAACAATCTTGAGCTTAGTATTTTGAACCGAATAAACATCGATTCCCCCCACACACACACACACACACACACACACACACACACACACACACACACACACACACACACACACACACACACACACACACACAAAGATAGCTCGATGTAACACTCATGCTTTCTATCAACAGAGAACAAAACGCAAATCTGTGATAAACACGCACGAAACAAAGTCGGCGATCGTGTTTCATTCTTCCGTTATGTTGGAATCGGACATGAACTTGATCAGCATATCCCGTCTTGTGTTGCCAATTTGTAACATTAGTATTGACACCAGCTCCTTATGCAACGCTTGACTAGCTTCGCGATCCTTAATTAGCTCGAGACCACTATCGAGTGCTTTGTCAATAGGCTCGTCCTGATCTGGCATACGCTTCAAGGCAAACTTGATCAATGATCCTTTCATTGCTACAATATCCTCAGGGGGAATGTTCTCTCTCGTTCCAATGATATGATCGATTTGCGATGAGAAATCATCATACAGTTCAATTGGCTTTGGCTCCTCCGCTTTGCTGTTCGACAGCTTCTCTATCATAGCGGTAACAATATTTTTAACATTAACCTTGGGCATGAGTAAGGCACAACTATTGAAGAATGGTTTCAGTGTTGCTAAATGGAATTCATCCGGGAAAACCTGTATTAGGCACTCCATTAGGTACTCCTGAGCAATGGCATCACGACTTGAGACTATCTGCTCGAGAACGCTCGGTAATACTGTCTCTTTGTAACAATCAACATCAACACCCTCCAACTCGGACAATCTGACTAGATTTGTACCAACTAACAATCGCAAATCCTGGCGATCTTTCTCCTTTCGGGCTTGTTCACGCGAATGCCCCTGGTGCTGGATGCGCACCCACAGTTTGTTCATCTCGGCAAAATTTGTCAATATGAAATCCAACGAGTCTTGCAAGACACCTTCGTCTGGATTAGCATTGTTAGCCGGCAACACTTCACGTGTCATTTGTAATAGGTAGTTTCTCAGGAACAAACCGCGTAGTGGATGCTGGACGCCGCTGCACATTTCCACGAGATCCTTTAGAATTTCTTTTCGACAATTCGGCGAGGTTTTCATGTAAACATAGCCAACTGTTATGAGTAAATATAATCTAGGTATAATGTTTCCAGCATGCTGCACTACCTCATAGAGGTCGGCAAGTTTTCTGCCACGCTCAAACTCCTCAGTTAGATAGACCACAAGGTGTCTCAGGTGATCGGTGACTTGTAGATATGACTCGTAATACTCCTTGGGCGGCAAGTCCGATCTTCTGAGTTCATTGATGAGCGAAGAGGCATGATTTAAAGCGTCCATGATGCGACCCATTCTTATAATACTTCATATATTCATTCATCTATGGTGTTGACAATTGAGAATGAATATCGGGGTGAGCATCTAATTGGAATATTGATAAACACAAATATCTGACAGGATCCATGTAAATGCACACACCCACACAATGGCGTGCGCACCGATGCCTTTTCTGTGCGTGTGTCGGATTTCCACCTCCACCACACTTTGCGAGCCTCGGCGAGAGAATGCATTCGGGCCATACTCATAGCAGAAAGAGCGGCAGCGGCGACAAATGGCGGCCGCATTTGCCGCTGCGTCAGGACCGGTGGCGCCACAGAGTGAAGCCGTGGAACGAGAGCGGCCGCGGCGGCGTCAGCAGCAAAGAAACAAGGCTGTAGGCAAAAAATAAACAGACCCACAATCTGCGATTTCTCCTCGCAAATGCTTGGTTCGACGTACTCATCTCATTTAATCATCTTGAACACACATTTCGCATCATTGCGAGCCCACACTGACACACGGAAACACCAATCCATTTCAACATTCCATCCATTTCTTATTTACATACTAAAACATATCTATTTGACAATCATTGATCAGTACTACTGCTCCGAATAGAACCAGAACCCGATGGAACGTGATGAGGTGCAACCAGACTTCAAGGCCTCGGCCTCCACCTGCGTGATTTGCAATGATTTTGCCTCCCACGAACACCAAAACTCGAACGAAAAGTGCCTATCGACTCGAGTACAAATAGACAATTCAGTCAGTGTGTGCTTAGATACTCGGCTGCAGGGGCACATCTCACTCGCTTGGGTCGTTGGTCTGGATACAGTCTCGATAATAAAGACATTCGTCGGCCCAACTTTCGTTTCTAGATAATTCGCGCGAGACACGATAGAGGGCGCTACTTGTCAGCATGATGTCAAAACGAGCGTCAATTCGGCTCGTCCCAACGCAGGACAAAACTTGTCCTGCCGTGCTAACAAGCAGCCGAGTTTGTCTAATTGGTCAGGAGAGCCGAGTTGCACGGCAAGAGGGGCAGAGAGTGCCCTCGGGCTAGTTCGTTTTCTCGGCGACCAATGTCGCGTTCTCATGTGCCAAATCATTCGAGCGCACGGCCGCCCGCAAATCGATTGGCTTGGTACGGCCAGCCGAGCGATCGAGCAAACAAGCTCGGTGGTGGCTGCGGCGCGCGACAACAATCGAGCTAAATGGCGCTATCGAACTCGACGATCAATGGGCGCCCTCAACAGGTGCTGGACACTCGCGAGAGAGTTTTGGCTGTCGTCTGGCTAACAGGTGAGCCACGCTGCCGAGTTAGCTCGCCAGATTATTCTCAACTCTCGTTGTCGTCGTCGTCGTCGTCGGGTTTTGCGCAACTGCCAACAGTGACTGAGACGGGCGTTGATTGAAAATTAAGCAAGAGGAGCACCAAAAGGCGAGTCGCTGACTTGACGTGCACTGTCGGCTCTCTGTTTTTGTTGTTGCTCAATTTTGCTCACAAGACAGAGCGAGTGTGCGTGATTTATGTGCTTGCGCGCAAGGGCAATCAGGCGGGCGGGTGAGATCTTCAAGTGGCGCTGGTCGCTCGGTTGGCCGCCACTTGCCAGAGTCGTGAAATTGAGCTCGTCATAAAAGAGCCGGCAACCAAGCGCATTAGTCGACGACGTCGATGGCCAATGTAAGTCAGTTTTGTCATGCTCGCTAGCTCGCTGTGCACAAGCGCCAAGGCCATGAAAAACTCTCAGCGCGCGTTGTTTGTTTTGATTTTTAGTAGTTGCTGTCGGTTGGTTGCGTCTACTCGCCAAGTTCGAGAGGCGCAAACATTTGCCTTCGGGGCGAATGTTTGCTTATGTGTAGGGCAACTTGCAAGAGCACAACAGATAACTTGATGATATTGCCCTGATGGCCTCACACAGGTGGACACTCAAGTGGCCACTGGATTGGACTTGAGCCGGCCGCTTCCTGGCTGGCTAACACTACAGCCAGTGGGTTTACTCGACTTACTTTGCGACTTCGCGTGTGTGTCTGACAAACGCACTAGTTGGCATATCTCACCCTCGAGCCACTGCGCGGCCCTTTGCGATCAACGCTTTGTGATGAACTGAATGGCCATCACGGAGGCGGTTATGACAATCTTGGCAAAATCGAACAGGAAAAACTTGTTCAGTGTCATGATGCCCACAATTGACAGGTGCGACGGCTTAAAGACGTGATCCAGTTTGTTGAAGATGCGCGCTCGTTGCGAGGACGATGAGCATGTTTTCATTGTAATATGTTTAGTGGTCAAAGTGGTGGTGTGAGCTTGAGAGAGCGGCGCTAGATTAGCTTGGCCTAATTGGCGAGCGAGCCCCTCGTATTTGGTCCGGGGCGCGTGCGCCTGTGCCCGGGCCGCAGTTGTGCAATTTAGAATCAGCAATGAAGAGTGATCGCTGCGGTTGCCTTTGTTAGTTCGCAGCGGCTCTGCTGCTGAGGGGAACGGCTGACAGCGACGAAACAAATGCCTGTAGTGCCAGAGTGTCGTGGCGGGCCAAAAGCCGAGCCCGCTGGACCGACGTGCCGTGCTAAAATTCTCACCCTGACACAGTCCGCCAATCCAATCCGAATCGCCCGACCAATTGGCCAGTTTATCGCCACCCGTGCCTATAAGCGCCACCTTATCACCTCCGCCTGACGTGTGGCCCGCCGCCGTGGACGCAACCACCTGAGCAGTATCCGCCTGGTTACAACCGTTCGCGCGCGCCTGGCTACTGTCGCCGTCTGCCGCCGACAGTTGAAGTGCCAGGGCCAGGCGAGCTAGCCGGCGCACGCTCGCGAGCAGCCGCTCTGAGGCGAGCCCAATCTCGCTGGCGTACTTGTAGAGCAGCAGGTAGGGCAGCCAGAGCAAAATCATGCCCGACACGATGATGTACTTGGTCTTGGTGTTGGTGCTAAACGAGAGCGAGAAGAAGACGACGTCGATGCAGGACATGAGGAAAAGGAAGAGATATTGGCTGAGAAGAATGTGACCGAAACAGGCGTCAATGCGCAAGTTCACTGTGCGTATGAGCTCGTACTTGCGCGCCAAACTATCCAGCTGCAGCTCGGCCTGTTGGCCGTTCAGCATGTTCGGCGCCTGGTGCCATTGCTGCTTGTTGCGAGCCGACCCCGAGATTGGCCGCCGTTTGCCGTTCTCTAGCTCGTTGGCCGATTGCGTGATTTCGTCATCGTCCTCGTCCTCGTCCTTGTCCTGGTCGTCGTCGTCGTCATTGCGCGCCCGCTCACGTGCCAGGTAATCATTGAAGTAGTCGCGCAGAACGGACGCGCCCGTTGCGCGATCGTGGGAACTCGATGCGCGCCCGCTTTGCATAAACTCGGGCGACGCCCCTGCTTGTGACGGCGCTGAACTCGGCTCGCGCCGATCGGCCCCACCGCTTTTGCCTTCCTGCACCTCACTTGGCAGTGGCATACCTAAGCGGCTGCGGCCCCACGAGGCAAACGCGCGACCAAAGGGCGTCACCCGATTCGGTGCGCCAACGACGCGCAAAAATATCGATCGCTTGGGCCGGTGTCGTTGCCAGAGCGAGTTCGCGAGCGACACGCAACGCCGCGCGAGCCCGAGCGCGCTAGCGACCACCTGCGCCAGTTGCCCGAGGCGCGCGCTCAGTGTTGAGCTGAGCCAACCGTGCGGCGCGAGCCGGTGGCGCTCGCACTCCACCTGAAGCCAGTCGCTCTCGCCGAGCACGTAGAACGACTTGCACAGTCGCCTTTGCTGAGCCCAGTCGAGTTTGAGCTTACCGCCGACCGCGCCCGCGTTCTCTAGCCGCGGGTCGGTGCCGCTGCCGCCTACTAGAACCGAGTCCAAGCTGCCCCAAATTGTCGGCCACCACCAAGACCAGGACGAAGAAGAAGAAGACGAGCTGATATTGTTGTGATTATGCGCCTTGTCATCTACGCGCATGTGCGCAAATTGTGACGCTTGCAACAAACTCAACGCGTGGCACGTCAAACAGTCAATATTGGCCACCTGAAAGCTGCTGACAATGCAAATGATTGAGGCGCCAATTAGACGGGTTCCGTACACGTGCACGGTGTAAATGTAATTATCAAACGAGGCGAGCGCGATGAGGCTCGTCTCGCTGGTTGTCGCATTGCTGAGCGTGTGCAGCGAGTAATCGTCGAGCCACTCCCACAGGTGGTCGGCCGACTTGATCTCGGCCTCGGACAGGCTAAAGTGTAGTGCTGTGATGGAGGTGCACATGAGCCACCAGGTGAGAATTTGTCTGTTGAGTGACTTGAGACGAGCGCCTCGGGCGTGTTCGTCGCTTTGCTTCCATTGGTTCAGCTTCCTGTTTGCGTGCTGGCAAGTTTCGTGCGCCAAAATGTTGACACTTGTCGATTTGACCAACCGGATGAGCTGGCGCACGCGCGCTTGATTGCGGTGCCAGGCGACCACAAAGATGAGCGCCGAGAATTTAGTAATTACGAGGCGCATCTCGAGCAGCAACTCCGTGAGCACCTTCGAGCCCCGACGAATGTAATCAATTAACACCAGCAAGTGATTGAGCGCCAGATAGCTAGTGAGCGCAATCGCGAGAAATCTCACTGTCAGTCTAAGTCGCATGTGCCATTTGTGCTGGTGCTGGTGCTGGTGCTGGTGCTGGTGCTGGTGCTGGTGCTGGTGCTGGTGCTGGTGCCGGCGCCGCCGCCGATCAGACCCGTCGTGCGCGTCGCCCGCCGACGCCAGCTGATTGCGCTGCCCAGCCCAAAGACTGTCGTCCGAGTCTGTCTCTGGCGCGTCCGCATCGCTGAGACTCACCCCGCCGCCGCCGCCGCCGCCACTTGTTTGCTTGCGCAACTTGAGATTCTGCCGGTGCAGACGCATCGAGGCCGCAAACGCGGCCGCCCGTTTGACGCGAATCGACAGGTGGCGCGAGTTGGTGTCGTCGTTGGGGTTGATGCTGAAGCCAAAGTAGTGGATGAACGTGAGATAATAATCGAGCATGGGCAACTCGCAAGTGGCTTGTTGTGCGCTCGGCGGCAAGTTGGCAGCCCGTCGGCGCTGGCTCTTATCGGGCGACAGTGATCGCGCGCTGAGCCTGTGTGGCCGTTGCTTGTTGCCAAACGGGCGGCCAATCTCATCGGCTGGCCGCCGATAATCGACGGCGGGCTGCCGAGTTTCAGCTTCGTCAGCCGCCGCCGCCACTGCTCCTCCTGGTACTTGATTCGTTCTCACCATCTCACTCATTATCGGGCTAATTGTTGTTTTCATATCACACACTCACTAACACACTCACACACACTCACACACACACACACACACCACGCGCTCGACACTCGCACGTCTCTCCAGTGCGCCGCGCGTGGGAAGCGGGAGCAGCTTCATGCTCTGGCGCCACGACAGACTTTTAACGAGCGCCGATGCGCGCACATTGAAAGGCCCTGTCGGCGCGATATGACGGACGAAAGTGGATCGTTTCTTTTTCAACATTCATGCGCACAACAAAAGTCTGGCGGCCGCCAGTGCCGATCAATCAGACTTGCTGCCATTGTGCGCGCTCGACGGCGACAAATTGAATTTGCGCTGCTCGAGGTCACTGCGGGCGAAACTCGTCCGGCGGCAATGATCAGAAAGAGCAGGAGGGCGCCTTTAAGAGCGGATGCTCGGGCAAGCGAAACGAGAATTTCTTACGCGCGCTCTTCAAGCGAATGAGCTTGTGTACTTTGATGCGCGAATACATTGAATTTAATTCGGCGACGATGGCACTGCCCAACACCTGTTTGCGCATACAAACACAAACTTGCAAGATCCTTCGAGAAAGAGACAGAGGAACGCGAAGGCCAGCCAGTCTCGGTGGTAGTTTTTTTTTCTTCAACGCAGCGACTCTGACAGTAGCAGTGCGAGTCGCTCGATTTAGATCACTTCTGGTTTTGAGCTCCTGGTGACTCGAATCGAATGTCTTTTCACTAGCTTGTAAGCGCACAACGACGAGTCTCGTTTGTGTGCGATAGAGCTCTAATTTAGTATCAGGTGTGCGTGTAAGTGTGAGCTGGTTAGCTCAAACACTGTGCGCACCATTGCCGATACGCCCGGCGAGCGAGAATCGTGTGCAGATCTCGACTCGACTCGGCCGTGATGTGATGTGATGTGATGTGATTGCGCTCTTGCTGTCGCGGCAATCGATCACTCTCGCTTGCCAGGCTAGCGTTGCGCACCAATCGAGTGTGAACCAGTCGGACGGCTGGCCGCGCACCTTTGATCTTGTCGCTTTGATTCCACCTGTGTGTAGCGTCGCGCGCCATCAATTGTCTTCACCATACGGCGGCAGCAGCTCACTGTGTGCCAGCTGCCGCGGCGATGGTCCAAGAAGACGGACAAGGTATTGGCTCGCATAAATACACACACACACACACACACACACACACACACACACACACACACACACACACACACACGCACACAAACACAAGGCACGCAGGCGAGCCTTAGTCCAGTTTGGTTCACATCGAGCGAAAGGGCGAGTGCGCACTCGCTCAATCGCTCGCTCACTCACCCGCAGGCCATCGGATGTCGCCGCAACTCAGGTAAGGGCGGCTCGGAAGGGATCGGAAAAAGCGCCACTCTCGAGCCACAATGGGACAGATTGCGATGGACTTTGTGCAGGCTTGTCGTGGCCGTCGCTTGTCGCTCTGCGGGCTTTTTCACTATTTTCAACTCCTCAATCGGGCCGAACAGCGCTAGCTAAGCCGGCGGAAGGGAGCGAGCGACTAGCGTCAAGTCTCACGCGTCGATTCGACCGAGTGACTAGCTCTTACCTGCGCGCCATTGTTTAGAGAGACACTCGCACACTTTGCGCTGTGCCTTTGCATCGGCGCGGCGCGGCGCAACCGAGCCAAGCGAGCGCGCTTAGACCGCAAATGGCCCACCGCGAGGGTCAGTCCTATCATTTTGTCCTTTCACTGCCGGACAGCGGCCGTCGACTGCTGGCGATTGCAACGGCAACGGCAACGCGAGCAGCTCAACAGGTGTGTGTGTGTGTGTGTGTGTGTGTGTGTGTGTGTGTGAAACCGGCTCGCTCGTCAATTAGAGGAAACCCCGTTCGTTCTCGGCAGCGGGATCGCCTCGGGCAGGGCCAGCGACGGGCAGAGGAGAGGCGAGTCGAACAGACACACACACTCACGCTAATTTAAACTGAAATTCGAGTCGCGCCGACCGCAACCGCAAATTTGTCTCGACTTCTGATCGAGGACCATCTGCGCCCTTCGCGCGCTTCACCTAGTGCGTCACTCACACACAGGTGAAGTGTGTTTACGGAAACATCTCGCCAACTTTCGTTCGTTCGTTCGTTCGTTCGTTCGTACGCTCGCTTGCTCTCGATCATGAACAGCTCATGATGTAGATATTAATCGCGCGATGAAAATTGTGAGTTGAGCGGGCCCAGCTCGGCTCGGCTTGGATTTTTTTTTCGCTACGCTCGATTAGCGGCGTGCGCGATAACTGACCGCCGCCGCCGCCGCCGCATGGCACTCGAGTGCAGCGGCGACGGCGGCTCAAGCCGTGAGCGAAAGCGACTCGTCACTGACCAGATAATGCTCGTCCGCCCGCCCGCCGGCCCGCCTGTCGGTCTGCGCTGGCTCGGCCGTTTACATCTTCGTGAGCTGCATTCGATTTGACGTCCGCCGTCAGTCTCGGCGCTCATGACTCGGCGGCTTGAATGATGACTCGTCGTCGTGGTAATCGCTCTCATCTCGACAACAATCTTAAACGACGAGGGCAAACTCGACGATGGTCATCGAGCGGTCTTTTTTGTCCTCATCCGTAGCCGAGGCCGTGCGGCTTGCGGGCCGCGTAACATTGAGACTGCGCATCTCTGGCCGCAGATGGGAGAGCGCACGCAGGCTACCTGCTGTCGAGCGGGCGCAAACATCCGACGCGCAAGTAAGGCACGGTGTGTGCAAGTGCGGGCGGTCCATTTTGGTGGCCAGCGCCACTTGTTAACGAACTGCACTAACGCATGCCTAACGAGAATGAATTGTTATTGCACGCCGAGCGCAAATATTGCACAACGTATTACAACTCTTGCTAAGGCGCCGCCGGCGCTCACTAATTAGCTTTTTGACAGCCCGGCCGGCCGGCCGGCACTGGCCACCCGCGCGCGTTTTCGGCGTTGACTCGGCCGAGAGGAGGCGCAGAAAACTCACACCTGTGGGGCAATGGCGCCAAAATGCGCCTGTGCCTGCGCGCGCGCGAGGTCAAGCGAGCGGGATAAATCATCAGGTGGCCGCCCTGGCGCAAGGTTGACTCGAAACAATAAGGCACACCGGCGGCTCATTTTCGGCTCGCAAGTTCTCGGGTGCGATGCCGCCCGCGCGCGCCATTGTTATTGTGTGCGCAAGTTGGCACGCACGGTCGGCCATCTGCATCCTCTCCCACTTGCACTGGCCACTTTTTCCCTTTTGACGGCCGCCTGTGTTCGCGTCTGGGCGGACAGCCGTCATCGTTGCACGTCCATCAAGTCCAGGCTTGTGGCACAAACACACAAACCCACACACACACACACACACACACACAAACAATCGGGCGTGTGTGTCAGTGTGCGACCTGTGGGACTTGGCCAGTTTAGTTACAAAGTCGCAAGTGTTTTCGGTACAACAAAGTTGTCGGCCAGCGAGGGAGCGAGCAGACGGTCGGCCGGGCGAACGCGAGAGCGATCAAACTCACTCGAGCGCTCACTTTCGTCGCCGTCGTCGCTGGGCCAGCTCTTTGTTGTTGTGTCGATTGCTCCCACACACACACACACACACACACACACACACACACACACACACACACACACACACACACACACACACACACTCACTCACAGAGCACGCTCACTCATGGCGACAAACACAAGCCAGGTAAGGCACGCACAAATACCGTGCGCGGAGGGGCTAATTGGCTCCGGTCGCCAAGGAAACCGGCGGCGAACTGGCCCCGTTTCTCTCGTCGACTCGCAAACTCTCTCGCAATTGACAAATGTCGCCCGAGTGCCGCTCGTGTTGCCTGGCACACGCGCGAAATTGCAAGTTTGCCAAGTTATTTGCACGGTTGCGGCGGGGCCGCCGTCGTTGCTGGATGGCGATGCCGTGCGATCGCTCATCATCGTGGAGCCGTCGCTCGTTTGCATTCGCTCATTGTGTGCCCTCCGCCCTAGTCTCGTGCGCTCGCGCAACTCTAATCTTTGACTTTCGAACGCGCAACCGAGTGAACGAGCCAGAGAACGTGGAGCGAGAAAGCGGAAGCGCACTGGCAGCTGCCGCTCGACTTGAGCAGCGAGCGTGCGGGCGTGCGTGCGTGCGTGGCCTTTGCGCTCTCGTGAGATGACGCTCGCGAGCGCACGAGAAGAGAGAATGAGAGATTGGAGAATTCCTATAATTACTATGCCAGCCGGGCCGGCTGGGCCCATCAATGGCAACCACGCGCTTTGGTTCGTTCGTTCGTTCGTTCGTTCGTTCGTTCGTTCGTTTGTTTGTTTGTTTGCTCGATCGTTAGTTAGTTCGCTCGCTCGCTCGCCCGCCCCCTTCAAGTCGTCAAGTTCACGCACGTTCCCGTGGTGTGCCCCTGCGTCACTCACACAAGCTCGGCGTCAATTTGCAGCCGAGCTTGTATGATCGCGTCGATCAATTACCTAGTGGCGGCCAGGTGAACGGCAGGCGCAACAACTTGGGCCGCCAAATTGACACGCGCGACACCTGCGCGCAACCACGCCTCTCGCCGATACTTGAGAACCTGTTTGCACATTATCATCCCTATCTCGCCCCCTTGCAGTCGGCTGAGAACAAGTGCCACGCGTCAAGTGCGCAATGCGCGCGCGCGCGCGCGCAGGTGATGCAGAAATGAACTGCAACAAAGTGCAGTGTCCGCGCCGCCGTTGTGTGGCGTAAACTACACAAGTGTAAGTGTACAAATCGTTGTGTCTGTGCGCGCATTTGCATCATCATCGAGTTGCGCGCGTCTCTCTGCGCGCTAACCTTAATAAGTCCGGCCGGGGCGGCGCGTTGGGCCGCATAATGATCGTGATAAGGGAGCATTGCGCGCACTAGCACGCGCGCACTGGATGAATGGATGGCCTGCGAGCTCTCACGTGCTTTAGTAATGGCGGCCGTGCAATGCCCGGTCGTGACCACCGGCCATTGCCAAAAGCACTAGTCGGGAGGGCGCGATTTGCGGTCGCAGTTCGTTCGTGTCGGCTCGAACTGACCGGCGGAAGCGACCGATCGATTGGCTGCCCTCGTTCGATTGTCCCCGCGGTCAGCGCACGAGCACGCGCTCACGTACTGTCAACAAGTGCAAGTTTAACTGGCTCTCCTCTCAAGGCGCGCGTCATCGTTACACAATAGGCCGACTGTCTCGTTCATGACAGCCGGGCCGCGCCGCGCTCATAAGCGGTCGGCGCTCGTCAGTGACGCTTTTTTGGCGCCGCTCGATTTGCCGAGACCATTTCGAGTCATCCTAGTCAGATTTTATAGATTGGCGCTCGCTCGGCGAATGAGTGAGAGGAGTTGGGCGCGAAGATAGCTCGTTGTTGTTGTCGCTGCTCACAAGCTTGATGGCCAGGTATCGGGGAGAGAGAGAGAGAGAGAGAGAGAGAGAGAGAGAGAGAGAGAGAGAGAGAGAGAGAGAGAGAGAGAGAGAGAGAGAGAGAGCGGGAGGCAAGAATTGAGTGTGCGAGACCCGTGCGAGAGAGTGTACTCGCTTCCTAACCGAGTGGAGTGGATGGCGCAAGCAAGCGACCGCCTGGCCTGGAACTGAATTGTTTCGTCGAGCGATACAACAACAACAACAACGACGACGACGACGACAGCGGCCGTAGTGCCGAGGCCACAAAGCAACTCACTCACTAGCGCGAGCGAGCGAGCGAACGAGAGAGCAACGTTACCTGTGAGTTAGCGCAAATCGCCTGCAAGCCGCGAGCAGCGAGCGAGAAAAGGAGAAAAAAACTCAAACTTTCTGTCCGCGCGCTCGCTTTGGCCATAATTTACTTCCACATCCATCGAGCTCAAGCTCAGGTGCGCCTGCCCGCCTTCCCGTTCGCTCGATCGCTCGCTGTTGCAGTCCCAGTCGCAGTCGCAGTCGCACAACCAAAGCAAAGCGAGTAAACGAGCGAAGAGAATGCTAGGCGAGCACAAGTTGCTGCAGCACTAGAGCGCAATCGGCTAGCCAAGAACGAGCGAGCTCAGGTGAGTCGCTTGCGTGCGCGCTTATACCTACCTGTCCGCCGCCCAGCCGCTTGGCTGCCCGCCGCCTGTCTGGCACCACCCGAAGTAAGTCCACCGAGTGTGGCGCATGTGAGAGTGAGCCTTGCGCTACCTGGCTAGCTGGCAAGATTGCGGCACCGGCGGTAGCGACACACACACACACACACACACACACACACACACACACACAACAAGTGCGCCTCTCGTCGTTGTCTTGCGCCGCCGTTGTGCGTTTGTGTTGTCTTTGTCGTTTGGCAATTTTCAAGCGCACACGCAACTGGCCATCAGGTAGGGTGGTGTTGCCGCATTCAGGGGTTGTTGGCTAGCTGGAGCAAAGCCTGGCCCTTTCTATGGTGTACCTTGCGAGTGATTGTTGCGCGATGGGCACAGGGACACAAGCGGCACTTGCGCACTGACGAGATTCCATGGTAGAAGTTTTGTGTGTGTGTGTGTGTGCCCGAGCGTCTGTGCGTGTGTCTGCTCTCGTGCAGCTAGTCCGCCTGTCCGTCTGTCTGCTCGTCCGTGTCCTTTTTGCGTATGTGCGCAAGCGAAAGAAAGGAACACACGCGCACTACTTTAGGGACATTTTTGCCCGCTTGCACACCCGTCCGCCCGCCCGCCCGCTTTTGCCTATGTGTGTGAGTGTGCGCGACACAATAGGCGAACTAATTTGGAAAAGCTCTGTCCCTCTTGCTCGCTTGCTACCATCTTTCTATTATTAAGCTCTCTACTCGCCTGTAAGCTCTCGTTGCCCGCTCGTCTCCACACATTATCACGCCCCGATTATCATCCTTATCGATTAATCAAAAGCATCTCTTTAATGACTGTGAGACAAGGGCGCCGGACGAGGGTTCTTTCCGCGGCGGAATTTTGCAAACAAAATATTTCAAGTAGAAAAAGATTTTTGTTGAAACCAAATCGCGCACCAAATTCGAGAGTGCATTAGAGAGATAGGAGTTTAACGCGCACACTCTCGCACATACACACCACACACACGCTATTCGAGTTGCACTTTGCAAAAGTTGCTTCGTGTAAGTGTGTGTGTGTGTGCGCGCCCGCTTGCTGTCAGTCTAGCCAGCCACAAACACCATCACCAAGAGCAACCGACAAGCAGACAGCATCTCTCACCATCGCCATCTCGGCCAAGCCATTTGTTTGCATAGAGCACAATGCAAATATGACAATACACGACGACAACCACCAGCAACACTAGTCATATGTATTCATCATCATACGAACACACACACAGACACATACACATACACACATCGCGTTAGCAAATACAAGATAACAAGCAACGCCGGCCATCGTGCAAAATATTAGCAAGCAACAGGAGGCCTCAGACATCATCATCAATATCATCTATCATTATTCCCACAGTCTAAGAGAGCGCACCCATCCAGCCCCCTCAAGCCCTCTCCCTAACATTTAGACAACAAGCCCCATGGTACTAGCCGAGTTATATTTAGACGGACGACAGATACTCTATTCATCCGTCGCATCGTCATCACCATTATCTGCTACTGGTTCTATTGCAAACGATTTCGCCGTCAGAATCATCATAATCGATATTATTGACAGATCAAGCCGATAAGAAGTCGGCGATGTGCAATTTTTGCCCAGTTTATTGAAACACATAACTCTGTCGTGAAGTTACTCGCTCTACACTATCATTCAAATTTGGTTAAATCAGTCTATGTGCTCTAACGAAGATGATGACCGTTGCAATATGACATATTAGATAAGAAGAGTTTGGGGTAGACGAAAAGTAATGAACATTCCACGCAAGACATGTTCATGTATGCAATATTATTAATCGACATCATGTGAAATTTGCTATATAATCTTTACTTGATCATGATATTAACTGAGATATAATAATTTTATTATTGCGAACCTCTTACATGGAGTATAAAGGTTCAGCAGATATGATAAATGTGCAATAACATGAATAGATATTGACCGAACAGGAATCACGCCTTCTGAGTCATAAGGACCAAAGTGCAAAGAATATATATAGTTATCTATTATCATACAACCGACGACATTGTGACAAAAAGGCTCAATAATATTGTTGTCTATTATTTGAAAGCGACAACCATCTTCATGTCGAGCACAAGGCAAAGAGGCAAAAATAATATTAGTAAACCTCACAATAATCAACTACAACGATAATGTTTCAGAAACCGAGCGAGCCGAAACCCGGCTCCTCGGATACCAAAGTACGGCCGCTCGCTAGTGAGCTGGCCACGGCGGCCGCTGACGCATCATCCTCGTCAACAGCCTCCACATCACCCCAACAGGTGGCACCAGCAACAACAACCACATCTGATTATAGTCGTCTAGATGGGCATCAACCGCCACAGTTAACTCAAGTCCAGAATCGGCAACCGCAGCAGCAGCCTAACAAGTTGTCTTATTCTGTTAACAAGCAACAGATTGCGGCCACCGCCCTTCACCAGCACTATCTCAATTATTTTAATAGCAGCATTCCAAAAGAGGGAGCAAAATCTCATAGAACACGTGGTAGCATTTCCCAATCCTTATCACAGACGCGACAATTGCTGCAACAGCAACATCAGCAGCTGCAACAAGCCGTCTTCCCTAATCAGGATCACCATCCTCCTCCTCATCAGCCAGACCATCCAAATGTGCCACCACCCGTAGTAGCAAACCAAAGAACACACCACTCGCAGCAGCATCATAATCACATAAATAACATTCCAGCCACCTCAAATTACCACCACCCACCAAATAATCAACATAATCACCACTATGCAAGTCCATCCAATCAAACAACCGCGAGTGTCACCATTATGTCTCGGTCTGCACCACGAGACACAGACACTCTCATGTCTCACAAGATGACCCAACAACTACAACAACAGCAACCACAGAAGCAGATGAATCCAACCCTAAACCACAGAACATATTCAACAGGTGCAATAGCCTCTAGTCACCCACAGCAACAGCAGCAATATCAATCGCACAGCATGAACCCTAACAAGCAGCAGCAGCATGCAACAACCAAAATCTTGGCGCGCAGCACTCGCCACGGCCAGCTAGACAAAGATAGTGAGGACAAGGTGGCCGCTATTAAGGGAGAGCTCGAAAATGATCTCGAGGGGTACAAGAACTCCGAGCTTGAGGCAATCAGTTCTCTGGAGCGCAATCTACCCATAGAGTTGTCGTTCATTATTCGTCAGCAGGCTCATTGCATGGCCAGGATGAATTATTTGGACAGGCAGTTGAGGGAGTTGCGTGAGAGCGCGTTCCATCTGCAGCAACAGCATCAGCATCACCCGCACCGGCAACAGGTTGATGCAGCAAATCAAGTTTCCTCAACGTCAATCATGAATCAAGGCCATCATCATAATCTGAACGTTAGCAGGCAGCATGCAGGTGTTCATATGCAAACAGCCACAACAATGTCGCATACAAAAAATGGCAACTTCATCTTGTCGGATGATAGCGGCGGCGAGTACAGTCGCGCGACTATATCAGACGATGACGAGCTATCTAGTCTGTTGGATCAGATTGCTAAATCCATTCGGCCCGACCAGCAGCAGCGGCCAATGATGACCAGCAGCGCTGCCGATGTCCTGTTGTCTGGTCAGATGCACAATTTGCAACAGCAGCAACAGCAAAGGATAACAGCCAACTATGCTACATTCATGGGCAATCCACCGCCAACACTTTTGCAACACCAACAGCAGCAGCAACAACAATCGTATGCCATTATAAATCCAAATCAAATGCATCACCATCAGCAAGCTGTGCCGATATTTGTCATGGGCTCGCCAATCGCTGTTGCGCATCCCTCAAGTATAAGCTCGAACATACTGCCGGGTGTCCACTTTCAACCCGAGCCGAGGTACAATCAATACTACGAGGACTTTTATAATACGAACTCCGCCGCCCCGCACTCAGTCATGGCGACAATACCGGTACCTTCAGCGCCCCCGCCGCCCATGCAACATCGAGCCTTTAATAGTAGTGGCGGAAATAACGGGTTTAGGTCGCAGCAGTTTGACTCAAGTATGTCCACCGTCGAGCAACTCGTCAGCCAGAAGGAGAAGCGTCAGATTATCTCCCAATTGAAGTCGGCTGACAATTGGCTCAAGATGCGTGCCTCGAGCCAGGAACAACAAGAAAGCACTCCTTCGATGAAAGCTAGCAAACAATCAGCAGCAGCGGTTCTCTCATCGCATCAAGGTGACATCGGGCAAACCACAATCTTACCCTCGGCGAATGGCAGTGAACTACGGACTAATTCATCGTCCACAATCAAGCAAGACGGCGGCGATCGTGTGATAGACGAAAGTGTTGATGAATGAAATCAAGCTTTGAGCATAGAAAGACACAAGTAGTCATAGTATGCAAATGGTCAAGATCAGAGAAGGAGTTGGAATAGAGAAAGCTTCATAGTGAGATTATGTGATTTGATTTCAACAAATGCAATAGAAACACTCAATCAGTCTGGCGATAATAACCAGACTGGTTCTGTGGCAATAAAAGAGACAGATGAATGGTTTGATTCGATATCAACTATCTTTGCGATCTTTTATCAGCTCGAGACCGTGACCGGATGACTTGTCGATGGGCTCGACCTAAAAACTATAATGCAAATTTAATCAATGATCTCTCCATTGCGATAACATCCTCGGGGGAATGTTCTTTCTGGTTCAAATGATATGATCGATTTGCGATGAGAAATTATCATACAGTTCTAATGGATTTGGCTCCTCCGCTTTGCTGTTCGACAGCTTCTCTATCATAGCGGTAACACTATTTTTAACATTAACCTTGAGCATGAGTAAGGCACAACTATTGAAGAATGGTTTCAGTGTTGCTAAATGGAATTCATCTGGGGGCACCTGAATCAGGCAAGCAAGCGGGCAGGCAAACATAGACAGACACACGGACGCACAGTCTGGTAGACACGCTGCCGCGGTGCTTCTGCAGTTTCTCCTAGCAAATGCTTCGTTCTACATCATCATCTCATTTCATCATCATAACACACATTTCGCATCTCTCCTTCTCTCTTTCATCGCGTTGCACCGTTGCAAACCAACTCAGAGACACAGACACCAATCGATCCACACAATCAATATATCTTTACTTCTCACCTCAATTGCAGACTAGCATATATTTATTAGCCATTTATTGATCAGTGCTACTGCTTCTTGACTATCAACAGAATCAGGACGCCAGCCTGTCTAGCAACAGAAAGAAGAGAGACCTGGAGAACCTCAACTACTGATACATATTTACCTCTCAACAGACGAAAGAGCCAGCTCACTGAGGCTATCACTTATATGAAGCCACAGATCCTCATGGTTGCACGCACTCATATGGAACTATCTCCTCTGGGTATGATATCAATCAAGAAGCAGCAACAAAACAAGAGACACCAAGGGGACTTCCATCTTGTGAAACCATCTTGTGTATCTCATCACGGTCAACACTTATCGAGTTAGATCGTTATCAAACACTCATAGACTTTAATACTTGAACTCATTATTGCTTGAATTTATTTGGACAAGGATACTTCCACATCACAGTAATGGCACACTTTACCCTGTTTTTTATATCGAAGCACTCAACTGGATGTATCGATTTATTAGTATCAAAAATTTGTATTAATCACATCTGATGTCCATTAAGTAATTTAGGACTAGAGATAACTGGGAAAATGAAATACTCTACCCGGTTGAAGGAACTTGGTATTCTATTTACAATAAGTATCACACTATTCACTACAAAAATACAAGCAGAACTTCCTAGCCCGAATTGCCAGCCTACAGACTCATTCTTTTGCAATATTGATGGCTATTATACTTTGCGACAGTTCAATAATACTATCGGGCACACTAGCTTACAGGATGCCAAATCCGCCTTGCACACTTATTCTTTCTTCATGAGGTTACCAGAGTGTTTTAAAAAGGTACAGTTATTCTTGTGCTCTTTATATCTTCCAGTCTGTGTAGATACTCAATTCCTGTTACCATGTAGGGATATTTGCGAGACAGCGTATGAATGCAAGACTCAATACGAGCAGGCACTGAAAGAGACTTGGCCCAAAATATGGAATTGTAGCAACTTTAAATCCTATGAGGAGGAGGGGGGTTTGTGCGTTCATTCCCATAAGAATCCCGGCGAGACATCACTCCCATCACATCCAACACCTACTGTGCTACAGGAAGATCCAAAAGAAACTTTCAAAGAGTTGCCAGAGTATGAGTATCCAAATACACCGTCAACACAAACAAGCCTCTGCGGGCCAAATATGTTCGATTGCCATTTTAGTGACCCAAAGCATCCCATGTGCATTGAAAATCATTTTGTATGCGACGGTAAAATAGATTGCGTAGTTAGAAATGTTTCAATCGAAGAAAAAAATCAAGGTTTTGACGAAACGGGCTGCCCGAATCAATGCGCCGACGGGCAAACAAACTGTGATGATAAATGTATTGGCAAGCACGGCGAGCAACTATGTGATGACAACACGACAACTGTGATTCAATCAATTTTATGCCTGATAGTCATGTCCTCTGCTGTGGCCATTTTGATCAAACTATTCCATCATTCAAGCACAGATGAGTGTAAACCAGACAATAGTTCATTCAATCAAAGATCCTATGAGGTTCCACCACCACCAAGATTTTCGCCACCTCCCGTTCCCACAAGTGTGGTGCCGATCCACGAAGAGCCAGTACACTTCAGCCCGCGCGATATACTTTATCAGGAGCCATCAATTTTGACCACAACAAGGAGTATATACGAGGTGATTCAGGGTGGTCACTCGGGTGCTTCTTCCGTTTATGGATTCGAGCCTATTCTCGAACCAATTAAGGAGCCCCCGAGGATGCCACGAGAAACACCGCCCCCGCCACCGCCCACACCATCAAGGCAGTCTACATTATATGAAAATTTAGATGATTGTGATCTTGAAGATTGATGGCCAGTAAATGAAACAACTGCACTTGTTATACGGCAGCAACAAACTCATGTAAGAGCACAAAAGAGTTTACTACATTTTGTCTAGTTGGTCAATCCAATTAGCAAAACTCCATACCCGTTTGTAGTCAAACTACATTATCCTAAAAGAGGGCCAGCCGAACAGGCCTGCGACTTACATGACCAACCGTTGCCCGCCTACATTCTTTTCTCCTCAAGAGGTGTCTCTATGAACAGTTCAAACGATGTCAATCCTCGCCGATTGATTCGGTCATGCTCAATATTCTTGGCCCATGCTTTGCACTCAACATAAATAAGCGTGTTGTATTTCGGCTCCTTGAATTGGACCATGACAAAAGGCGACTGGTAACCGGGTTGATTGTAAAACGGATAGTATTTTGTGTCAATAACTAACGGGTGATACTCGCGTGGCCCAATGTGCTCTTTGTCAAAATCATTCTGACCATCGCAGGTGATTTGAATGGCACCGGGCGTAAATGGCGCATCCTTGGGATAGTTGGATGGCCGTTTCTCGTACGGGATTGGTTTCCACCCGTAGATGCGATTCAACTTGATTAGTATGCACGGTTTGACAATACCGAACGAGTAATTTTGAGCTGCTGAATATTCGGCCGGTACGACGCTTGCATCGAATGGACAGTACGCGTCCATGTCACGATCGACGCTACAATCCTCCTTGTACGATTGATTCTGCCTCCTGCTCGTCTCCATGTAGCTGTTTAGATCATCAATCCAATGCTTGAATGAGCCGCTCTGCTGCTCGCCCAATTGGTAAGATATGAGCGCGCTATCAATGCGATGGGCTGGGTTTTGGGGCCGAAAACCGAGGCCCGGGTTGGTGCCAATCAAACTCTCGTCAGGTTGCCACTTGGGATAGCGGTCGCTAATTGTTTGCTGAAACATTAGAAAGAACGAGGACCAAACTGCGGCTAGGATGACGTAAAGTGCAATGTAAAACGCAATCAACTTGAGCCAGGACATTCCCGTTCGGCCCATGCACGTTTTCCTTTCCGAGTCCCAAAAGAACCGGCCCACAATCTCGAGCTTGCTCTTTTTAGGTTTTGCCATGTTTGTCTAGATATCGATTCGGATAATGCGTTCGGTCAGGATAGACCCGGTGCCAATGACCAAGCCCGAGGTGAACTAAGCTCGAGAGTCGGACCTTAAGGTTGATATGGTGGAGAATGTCGCTAGTGTTTGGGTCCTCGAGTAAGGTTGGTCTCGGTCTGCACCACGAGACACAGACACTCTCATTTCTCACAAGATGACCCAACAACTACAACAACAGCGACCACAGAAGCAGATGAATCCAACCCTAAACCATAGAACATATTCAACAGGTGCAATAGCCTCTAGTCACCCACAGCAACAGCAGCAATATCAATCGCACAGCATGAACCCTAACAAGCAGAAGCAGCACGCAACAACCAAAATTTTGACGCGCAGCACTCGCCACGGCCAGCTAGACAAAGATAGTGAGTCCTCCGCTTTGCTGTTCGACAGCTTCTCTATCATAGCGGTAACACTATTTTTAACATTAACCTTGAGCATGAGTAAGGCACAACTATTGAAGAATGGTTTCAGTGTTGCTAAATGGAATTCATCTGGGGGCACCTGAATCAGGCACTCCATTAGGTACTCCGGAGCAATGGCATCACAACTTGAGACAATCTGCTCCAGAAAGCTCGGTAATACTGTCTCTTTTCAACAATCAATAACAACACCATCCAAGTCAATCTGACTAGATTACGCCTTAGTCTGCAATAGCATTGCTTGTCGACAACACTTTACGTGTCATTTGTGATAGACAGTATCCTAGGAACAAACCGCTTTGGGTGTGGTGATTGCTGTTGCACATTCCCACCATATCAACCAAAATTCCTTTGCTACTAATGAACAAAGTTATGAGTGAATATGATCGAAGCACGATGATCCCGCACTACCTCATGGATGTCGGAAACACCCCTAGGTGTCTCAGGTGACTAGTGACTTGAAGATCTGACTCGCTATACTTCTTAGGTGGTAAGTCCAGTCTTCTAGTCTTATTAGTGAGAGTAAGAGAATATAATCCAGAAGGTCCACAAATAGACCCATTCTTATAATACTACATTCATCTATGGTGTTGATGATAACATATTTTGTGATGATAGTTGACTGGATTATTGATAAACACAAATACCAGATGGAACCCTTACAATTACACACAACCACATGATGGCGTTCACGCAGATGCCCAATCTGAGCGTGTGTCGAGTTTCCACTTTTACCAGCGCCACACTTTTTGAGTCGCCGAAAATGCAATCGGGCCATCCTCGCAGCACAAAAGCGCGGCAGCGGCGACCAATGGCGGCAGCGAATCGAAGCTCGTGGAGTGCGCTGCGGCCGCCGCGGCGACAAACGCAGCCATTGCCCGCCACGGCAGGACCATTGGCGCCAGAGAGTGAAGGTGGAACGAGAGCAACGGCGGAACAGAAACAAGGCGCGCCAGTGGGACATCTCATTGCAGATTGCGTTCGTTTTCAACGAGCAACGGCGGCCGCAACCAACCTGTGAGTGTGTGTCTGGCAATGGAGATCAGCTTGTTTGGTGTGTGTGTTTGTGTGTGTGCGTGCGTTAGTGAGGCGATTTGCAAGAGAGAGAGAGAGAGAGGGGGGGGGCGGGAAGGGGGAGTTGTTTCTGTGGAAAGGCATCTAGTGTGCGGACAAATCCCATTGGTGTGTGTGTGTGAGAGAGAGAGAGAGAGAGAGAGAGAGAGAGAGAGAGAGAGAACACAAGAGAAGAAGCATAGGCAAGAGAGAAGTCAAGGCGCCAGGCAGGCAAGCAAGCGGGCAGGCAAACATAGACAGACACACGGACGCACAGTCTGGTAGACACGCTGCCGCGGTGCTTCTGCAGTTTCTCCTAGCAAATGCTTCGTTCTACATCATCATCTCATTTCATCATCATAACACACATTTCGCATCTCTCCTTCTCTCTTTCATCGCGTTGCACCGTTGCAAACCAACTCAGAGACACAGACACCAATCGATCCACACAATCAATATATCTTTACTTCTC
Organism: Prunus fruticosa; assembly: GCA_018703695.1. Lineage (NCBI taxonomy): Eukaryota > Viridiplantae > Streptophyta > Magnoliopsida > Rosales > Rosaceae > Prunus > Prunus fruticosa. The sequence goes on from JAHHUK010000047.1 coordinate 60,194, forward strand.
ACCTCAATTGCAGACTAGCATATATTTATTAGCCATTTATTGATCAGTGCTACTGCTTCTTGACTATCAACAGAATCAGGACGCCAGCCTGTCTAGCAACAGAAAGAAGAGAGACCTGGAGAACCTCAACTACTGATACATATTTACCTCTCAACAGACGAAAGAGCCAGCTCACTGAGGCTATCACTTATATGAAGCCACAGATCCTCATGGTTGCACGCACTCATATGGAACTATCTCCTCTGGGTATGATATCAATCAAGAAGCAGCAACAAAACAAGAGACACCAAGGGGACTTCCATCTTGTGAAACCATCTTGTGTATCTCATCACGGTCAACACTTATCGAGTTAGATCGTTATCAAACACTCATAGACTTTAATACTTGAACTCATTATTGCTACTCATTTCGCCGCGGAAGGCAACTGCTATCTCTTAATTTGTTATTAAGTTGCAAAGCGATAGCCCAATTTATATACTCTCAAATCCATACAACTGCAGCAACTCAACTCAAAATGGAATGTATGAGCTTTAATTCATTATTTATAGTACCTCAGAGTTTATTAGCGGCCAGCACAGGTGATGACCCATCGTCGTCGGTGTCAGCTGCCTCTGCAGTCGCGGCTGATGCTGCCTGTAATCCATCCGATGCCCAGTGGGAGCCGACTATCAATCTCCTTGTGGCATTGGGTATGATTGTTATGATACTCGTATCTGTTCTCAGCGCTTATATGGAAGCAATGCTCTACTTAAAATCGCACCTGACGCCTTCATCATCAAACCCATCATCATCAACATCATCATGTAAATCATCATCTATTTCAGCTAACAACAGAGCTAATAATAACAGCAACAGTGGTACATCAGCATCGATCTCATCAACATCATCTAGCCATCAACAGCAGCAACAGAACTCTTCACTGTCTCGATTCAATAATGTCATCTCGTCTAGTAGTAAAACTCAAAGCAACAATATTCAGAATAATACTAATCAGAGCAGTGGAGGAGGTGGCAACAAGAATTCTAAGACTGCTACTAACAACACAGGCTCCTCAGGTAGCAGCAACAACTCGCAAAAGAACAAGCGAAAAAATAGCTCCTCTACGAACAATGAAAAGGCCACTGCTAACGGTAGCAAATCCACGAGCTCAACAACAAGCGATAAAAAATCGTCCAATATATATGCACCTATGTTCCAAAATCTCACAAATGTTATAGCGTCACCACCGCCGCCGTTACCAGCATTCGATAGTGAAGAATTTGATTCATCCAGTCTGGGTGGTAGAGGGGATGAATTTAAGAAGCGCGGAAAAAAAGCGGCTAAAAAGTCGAAAAAGTCAAAGAAAGAGTCACAAGCTAGCGAGAGTAACTCCATTGCCGAAACTGACAATTCAACACAATTAGAGCAACTGACTGTTATGTTAAACCAACAACCTGCAGCTACCACGACACCGGCAACTTGCTCATCTTCATCCTCCTCTTCTGCTTCATCATCATCCGCAAACTCGTTAGTATCATCGATCAAATCCTCAGCCTCCTGTTCGTCCTCGTCAGCATCAACCACATCAAACGCGTCGTCGGCTTCTTCATCAACGCCATCCTCAACATCATCCTCGCCACCCCTATCAGCGTCATCCTATGGCGAATACTCTCTATTAGGACCTGGAGTGACATTTGAGTTGCCTTGTCTAAGAGTGAGATCAGCGCAAATATGACCCAACATCCAAATCAAATTAAATCTATGATTATTTATGGCAACAACAACAGAATGACACCTCAGACATAGCAGACTAAAAACCAGACTCATAAATGAGCTCAATGAGACACCAATAAGAACTGAATAGACACACACCAACAAACACACTGATATCATCAAATCGGTTATATATATATATATATTTAATGAAGCGCATATATATATAAAATAAAGATTCAAAATAGAATGTAGTTGTATCATTATATGGGCAGACTGTGATGGTAGATTATTTTTCGTCGGCCGTCATCTATTTAGAAGTTGCCCATTCGTTGCGCCCCTAGGCTCTTCGTCTCGGCTTGACACCGTGTCGCAGTTTCCTGCGCCTCGAGTTTCTAGATACTCGTCTAGATTTCAATTTGGGCGGCGCCTGTCTGATGCTGGCCCGACGTCTGCGTCTGCGGATGTTGTCTGTGGAAATAATTCAGTGAGTACGATCGTTATTTGTCTTAGGATCGAGTTCTTTCAAAGCAATAAGAGGTTTCTCGTTGTGCTGCGGCCGGGCAGCTGCTACTCGATTCAGCAACGAGCGATCATTTGCCACCCATCAAGATGCGCGCATCGTAATGGAGCTGCGCACAGACGCCGATAGTTGGCACATTAAAACTTACCCCTGGCTCTGAGACGAGCGGGCGGCTCGTCAGCGTCTTCATCCAAGCCAGTCGACTTTCGCTGGATGGTGGCCTCATCCTCATCGTCGAGGTTTCTATTCGGTCCCGCCACATTTGAATGGCCCCTCGACACCCCAACTTGCCCGTCCGCCTCCTCCCGGCTGACGGCTTTGTTGCCAGTGGATGGCTCAGGCGCAGCGGCCCCACCAATTGCGTTGCCCGTGGCGTCTCGGGCCGTCGACTCGCCTCGCCCTCGCATAGCCCTAACTAGACCGTCGATCGGTGATGTATCATCGCCGTCATCACTAGGCGCCACCGCCGCCATCGCTGGGGCGCCCTCGCCGCCGCCGCCGGCGCCGTCGTCATCGCGCGCTCGCATGCCTCTCGGCCTCAGAGGCGTCGTGAGGGGCCGCATCGCTTGGGGCAGGGCAGCCGCCTGGGGACTCTCGTTGCCATTAGTCGTCTTGTAGAGGAGCTCGTTGAGATGATAGTATTTGGGCGCGTCTGAGTTGGCGGACGCCGCGTGATGTGTTTCAATTTGATTGTCGTCGGTAGCAACGAGCGGAAGGTGGATTTGTGTTGTTATTAATGCAAGTTCTTCCTCGATCAGCGACGCCTCGGTCGTCCTGCTGGCGAGCGCGCTCGCCAGCAAGAGACAAGCGACGAGGGCTCTCACTTTGGAATTTGTTCGTGTTTGTATCATGGCAATGACTAAAGCACTGACTCGCTCGCCCGCTAATTGATTCACTTCTATCTGACTGCGCTGTTGCATCAAATCAATCACGTTCTCGAAAACTTAATTGCCAACAGCCGGCTAAATCGTATGATGTTCAATGTTAACTGTGAAACGGCCTTGTGCGATCCAAATACGAGCGCGCGACACTTATACAACAACAAGGCTTCTAGGCGCTCTCGAGAGGGGAAGGCTTGGCTAGAGTGAAAGCGCGCGCAATCAAATCAACTTGTTGTTACTGTTAATGGTCTGGCCTGGTGAATCATCACGCGCGCACATTTTTCTAACGGGACTCGATGTGCACGCGCTTGTCTCTGCGGGAGTCGTCTGGCTATTGGTGTAGTGCTTCAGTGGGACAATCAAAATAAGGAAGAAGGATGAGCCAAGCAAGTGGCCGCCGCAAAAACAATCACTTTTGCTCTTGGTCCACATCGACCATTGTGTTTTGCTCCGGATTGAGTGTCCTTTTGTCTCGCGCCCACTGCATGCACAAGCCATCTGTGGCGAACACCCGCCCCGTCTTGTGGGCTATTTATCTCTTACTAAACATATTGCCCTAGAGACGCCCGAGAGAAACCTAATTCAACTCTTGCGCGTAACATTCACTACTTACCTTCACAGTCGAACCCGTTCCACCAAACGCAAACGAGCGTTCGCTGACTGAAAATCGTGCCATTTGGACATCTGGAGTGTGCACGAGGTTTATGGTGCGATATTGGCGGCGACCAAGAGAGCAAACACAAGTTGTGGAGCCAAGGTTTTGGTGCAAACATCGGACGAACAAAGGCAGGATTCCCAATGTGTGCGCGAGCATCGTGTGTGTGTGTGTGTGTGTGTATGCGTGTGTAGTTTCAAGGAATAGTGAGCGTTAGATTTGATTGCGCTGATTATGATCACAACAAAGAGCGCTGCTCGTGTCTCTCTCCCTTTCTCTCTCTCTCTCTCTCTCTCTCTCTCTCTCTCTCTCTCTCTCTCTCTCTCTCTCTCTCTCTCTCTCTCTCTCTCTCTCTCTCTCTCTCTCTCTCTCTCTCTCTCTCTCTCCCCACACACAAATTGCCAATTCACTGGTCGGCTAACCACATGAGTTTTTGTGTGGTCAAATATTTGGCTATACAACCACGACAAATGTGTGCCACTAGGTCTCTCCTGCTCTGGCTCGATCCACTACTTACAAAAAGCTGTCTTGTCGCCCGTCCGCTTGGCAAATGTGGAAGATCTGGAGTTTCGGTGGTTGAGAGTGCGAGATTGTTAGTTGGATAAATTTTAACAGACTTTAGGCAGTCACTCAATGGCCGCGATAATTGAGAGAACTGTCCACTCACCTGACAGCGCGCGTCCACGTCCGCATAATAGCCGGGGTGTTTCTGGTCGGCGCACCTAAAGTTTGTCGTATTCACACGACTCAAAATGGGATAGTCATCGTCTGGCTCGCCCGGGATGGCGCCACGCAACCATTCAATTGTGTCGTGATGGGCGTGATGTCCGCCATGATCGTGTTCATGATTGTACGAACCATCGTCGCAGTGGTCCTTGTGCCCGTGCCCGGGCGAGTGGCCGCCCCCACCAGTTGCTGGCCCATCTGCTGTCTTATCCCGGCCCGAGTTTGACTTCCGGTCATCTTGGTCATGACCATCAGTTGGCCTCCTATCCAAGCCCTTCCCCGGCGCCTCGGCCATCTCGTCACGGTAATCCAGATCACCGTCATAGTCGTCGCGCGCGCCTGTGCCACTGCCACTGCCACTGCCACTGCCACTGCCACCTCGGCTGCCACCCGACCCGGCCACACCACTCGAACCGCCATGACGTCGATCACCAAATTGGCTGTCGCCGCCCACGCCATTACGCTCGCCCGTCGGAGTTCGTTCATCGTCCGGTCCTTGGTCACCCGCAAACTCAACACCAGGAGTGGCGCCAGTGCCGCCTCCACCGCGTTCGCCACCGCCAGCACCGCCCGAGCCTCCTGCTGGCTGATTGCCATCATCGTCCTCCGAGTCGCTCGCTGAATCAGAACCACCGTTCGATCCTCCTCCTCCTCCGCCGCCGCCGCCCAATGTCGTTCCTATTCCACCGCCGGCCACTTGACTGCCGCCGCCACCATCGCCGTTTGCTGAGCTGCCCGACGATTTGTCATTGTTGTCGTTATCGTCGTCATCATCTTCTGTTGTCTTGTCTGTCTCGGCCGGAGGCAGATTTGGCTTCTGTCTGTTCACTCGATTGCCCCTTGGATCACCCTCGGGCGCCAGCTTTGGCATGGGCGTTGTCGCCTCCTTTTCGCGGTCGCCTGGAATGCCACTGCCGCTGCCCCTCGGATTATCCCGAGGCTCTGCTTGCGGACTCACACCTGAGCCATCATCGGCGTCATCGTCGTCGTCCTCGTCGTCGTCATCGGGCAACGAGTCGGGCAGAGGCGGATCATCGTCGACACCGTCCGACTTGGGCTCCACCAGCACGGTGTCCCCAATGTCCTCCTCGACATCGGTGTCGCCCACTCGCTTCGGTTCCACTTCGCGCGGCTCCTCATCAATTTCGGCCTCGTCGATATCGGCAGCTTCCGGTTGCGAGTCCAGTTTGTTGTCGTCGATCGCATTCGAAGATTTCGGCGTTGTTGCATCCCCTCTCACTGCGGTCTGGTCCGGTCGTGTTGAGGCGTAAAAGGGCGGCCTCTTTGGGCCACTCGTTCGACTGCCGCCCTTCACGTCGCCACCTGTAGACTTTTCCTCGTTCGCCTTGGACGGCAGTTGATCGGCAGCCTGCACAAGACGGCCACTCTTTGACGTGCGTCTCGTGTCTGTGCGTCGTTGCGTGAAAGCATCAGCTTTGCGCGCCTTGGAACTCTTTGATCGGCGGCGCCGAGATGATTCGCCCCTGCTCGTGCGCTTGTTGCCGCTCGCACTCTTCTGGAGCTTGTTCGACTTATTCGTGCGTGCTTTGCCGCGCTGTTTGAGCCGATTGACTAGCTGCTTGAGCGCATCGCCGTTCTTATCGTCCGGTTTGCGCCCCGACGACGAGACTCGCCGGCGTCGCAAGCTAGACGATGAAAACTCAAGAGGCCCATCCTGGGCGGTGGTCGTCTCGGGTTGTGCCCGCTTCACGCTCGTCTTGCGCCGATGATGATGCTCGCTTTTCGAGAGCGACGATGTTTCCTCGTTGTACTCGCTAAAGTCACCCGCTAGCTTGGCCAAAGAGCGGCCATCGAGCTGGCGCCCCGAGCTAGCGGCCACCTTGGCGTCTGCGTTGCTGCTCGCGGCGACATCGAGACGGGCGCCACCAGCACCACCAGGTGTTACGGCCGCTTGCAGGTGAGAAATTAGCGGCGCCGGCGACGCTCCGACCAGGCGAGGCCTGAGCGCGTATGCGGCCAAAAACGGCACATCGTTGCGCAACTTGCTAATCATTTCGGGACTCAACTCGTCCAAACGGCCGCTCGACGAGGAGGTCCAAACCTGGTGGACGCTCGTGATAGTGGGCGCCGTCTCGAGAGTATCGCTCGTGTTGCTACTGTGGCTATCGAGTGCTTGCTGCCTATAGGTTGCGTGCTCGTTTCCTGCCTCATAAGTTAAATTTCTTTCCACGCGCGGCGTAACAAGTTGCTGCTCTTGACTTTGCACATATTGATGGTTTGTGATTGCGGCGAGCGCAATTGCGAGGAGCATCAAGCTCCTCGTCTTGGTTTTAATCATTTTCTTGACTTTAGTACGATCGCACTCGCTCGACTTGAAAGATCAAAATGATATGTTTTGGTCCCTATTTGATGGTGGATGTTAACTGATTAACACGCTCAGACGTTCTGACGATCTCGCGCGCTTATCTCGATGATCTCAATCACAACACCCGGCGGAAGATCCAACACGACCACTTGTTATCCGGCCGTCTAACTGACCGTTCGATTACACCAGGTCCACGGCTATGGCGCGCATTTATCTTGGCACCTAAAGCTCGTCGCTCTCAAGTTTGAAGCTCTAACAAGCGAAGTGGATGGGGGGGGGCGGACAGGTCACACTGACCATCAGCCATCAATTGCTTTTTACCTAAAATAACTCGTCACTTGTGTGTATGTTGCGTGTGTCTTTGTGTGCATAGAACTCTTTGCACACGAATTCTTCTGACCGCCAAGAGCGCGTAACTTGAAATTTGAGCGTGTTTTGTGTGTCGCCAAATTAATCAGCACCAAAGAGTCACGGGCGGATGATCGAGGCGAGTTTTTTTTTCGTGAAAAATCACACTAAAATGTTGTATCTTTTGTGTTTGCTCTCAACTCTTGGCTCTGACCTTACTCAGTCCAAGTTGCACGACATTATACTCACGTTAACATCACTTTGGTCATATGCAAACGGCCAGCCCACTTGCGCGTCCTTCACACGTCGACAGAAGATGGACGGCCTCGCGCGTATCAAATCAGAAGACACCCGGCGGATTACTGGCTGGCTGGCTGGCTGGCTTGGGTTGGCTGGAGGTAAACCACAAGGCGCGACAAACGCTTTCGTCGCGAGCAAAAACAAACGAAAATACGTTTAGCATGTCAAATTAGTTTGGCGAGTGGACTGCCGGTTTTCAAAGCTAGCACGATGGCAACGACCAGTGGTCAGCTATCTCATCCGAGGGCGTGCGAGCACGCAAGCACGCGCGATCTGCGCGTCCGCGATATCATAACTCGTGAGAATTCTGTGGTCTGCTTTATATCGCTTTCGCTCGCGCTAAATACACAAGCGTGCACCTGTTGCGCTTGCAGCTTCCGAGCTTTCGCCCGCCACTACCGCAAGCCATTCGCACGACATTCGCAATGGCCAGACTTGAGCGGGAGCTATTCTGAACTCACACGCACTAGCAAACATACTTATCACTCTAGCTAATCGCCATCGCTATCGCCAGGCGCACACATACACATAGGCGGGCCGCCGTTGCTCATTAAAGACAATGGGATGTCCCACTGGCGCGCCTTGATGTCATGCTGCCGCAATCGTTCTACCCAGCCCTGTTGCGGCCAAAGCGCACTTCCGAATCTTCGATCTGATGCCGCCATTTGTCGCTGCTGCCGTTAGCATAATCACATGATTTTATTGATGCAGATGAGGGTGGTAGTCCAACACAGGCACAATGTGGACATAGCATGTGCACCAGGACGGATTTTCCCCTGGTAGTTGTGCCTGTGATGGACACATATCGTCCCGAGTCCGAGCATATCATTGATAGGGTATACTTAATGGAGTGCCTCAATGATAATTATACGAGCTTAGTGTTAACAATATTATTTCTGCTATGATTGAGAAGCTGTCGAACAGCAAAGTGGAGAGGCCAGAATCAAGTGAACCGTATGCAAATCCTTATCGGTCAAATGATCTGGACGAAAGCGCTGTCTCTGATGCAGTTTTGCCCGATTGCATTTCGGTCGATCAGAAAAGGCGCACATTGTAGCACGTGCGTGCGCGCCATCGAGTGTGTGTGTGTGTGGGTGGGGGGGGGGGAGTAAATGTTCGTTCCGATCTCCCCCGGTGTTTTCGTTTGCTAATAATATTCAAGTTAGGATTGCCGCTATAGTCATCAGTAACAAAGGGAATGAAAGAATATTAAAAGTATTATAAGTAGATTAAGCATCATGGACACCTCAAATCATGCCTATTCGCTCGGTACTGATCACAATGGAGGCTCAGACAAGGGATTCTCCTTTCTGGTCACAACCGACAATCACATGGGCTACAAGTACGATGACCACCTAAGGCGTCGAGACTCTTTTATGGCATTCAAGGAGGCACTACAGATAGCCCGTAAAAGGAACGTGGATTTTATCTTACTTGGCGGAGATTTGTTTCACACAAACAAGCCGAACGCTTCCATAGAGCATAAATGTATCAAGATCCTCAGGCATCACATGAACGCTCAAGTGGACAAGAAGACCACTTCGTTCCGCCGTGTCGCGGGCGAGTTTAGCCATTACGATCAAGTTAAACATGGCAACTTCGAGGATCCAAGTCTCACAGTACCCTACCCGATCATGACCATCCACGGCAACCACGATGATCCGACGGGTCCTGCAGGCAAGAGTGTAGTCGAGAAGTTGGCCACGTGCGGGCTCCTGAACTACTTTGGAAAAGTCAAAATTGTCGATGACAAATCTATAAGGCTAGATCCAATCATATTTGAGAAGGGCTCGCTGAAATTAGCCCTCTACGGAATCGGATTCATACCGGACAGGAAACTTCGCATTGCCTGGGACAGTGGTCATGTCACATTCAAGGAGCCTCCAAGTGATACATTCAATATCATTATTGTTCACCAGAATCGAATCAAGTACAGCGAGGGCAAGTTTCTACCTGACAGCTATTTCCCTAAATGGTTCCATCTCGTCATACGAGGCCACGAGCATGATGCCGTGCTACCGGAGTTCATTCCTGAGTCTCGAGTCGGGGGAATGGTGTATCAGCCAGGCTCGACCGTGGCCACCTCAATCGAGATACGCGAGTGCACAGCGAAGCAAGTAGCCCTGATGACAGTCACCTTGAACAACCCCGATGGTGACCAGAGCACTCGTTACCGTCTCCAGCCCGAAATCATTGATCTCAAGTGCCACCGAAAGATGATCTTCAAGAACGTTTACCAGAAGGAGATATTTGAGCACATCAAGGCTACCGACACGCGCCGCAAGTTGACCCAGATTGAGTACAGGGCGATATTTAGGGCCTACGTGGTCAAGTTGATTGACGATGCGCTCGCGGCAGCCGAAGAGGAGCGTTGTAGCCAGAGCACTGCGGTCGAATCGGCTGGCTCGAGTAACTTAGCATCATCAATTTACAACAAGCTCGACCGTTTTAGGTTGCCTCTGTTGCGAGTTCGTCTGGAGTACAAGCACAAGGTTGAATGTTTCGACGACTTGGAGGTCAATGCCTTGTTTTATCCCGCTCAAGTGGCCAATCGTGATATAATCAAATTCAGACAACAAAAGATAGTTGATAAAGTGAATCTCACCTTTGATGACAGCAACCCGGACGCTCCGAACGCCAACGACGAAGAGGAGGAATATGAAGTTGGCCAAGTGGAGGCGATCGATTTGCAAGAGGAGCGGAAGGACACCGTGGACACAATGATCATGGATTATTTCAGAGAGAAACCTATGAGTGAGCGGCTCAAGGCAATATCGCTGGATGAGTACACGGAGGCTGTGAGGAGCGCCGCCGAGGACGGCAATGTGATATCTAATGTTCTGGCCAAGAAGAAAGCTGCCATATTGTTCAATTACAAATCCATTCTCACCGACGAGAATGTAGCCGCGCAACACTTTAGCTCAGAAGACAAGGTCCACAAATGGTTCCTGAGCGCGTTCAAGGGGGAAAAGCACACACTGCCACCGGGGTCAAACGGGAACGCTGCCTCGGGGCTGCAAATTGCGGCCGAGGCCGGCGACGAGATGGACGACGTAGAGATTGTTTGGGACGACGACTTTAAGGCTTAGCGTGCGCCAAAGTGGGGTATATGTTCAATTAGTCGAGCGTGACTTGTTCGCCTAGTTCCCCAGCCTCAAGCGATGGCTTCTTCTAGTAGTGCAGAGCGCGCGCAAGCGGGCGTAGTTCGTTCGCGACTAGAAGCCATGTGCTTGCTCTGAATAAACAGTAAGCGAGTGATATTTATGTGTTAGTTGTGGTGAACCAGTAAAATACAGTTTAGTTTTTCTTTACAATATAAAATTCACCAAAATTGCTATTTGATTTTAAAACGAACACTGCAAGTTCCGTATGACTACTGCGCCAAAATGATATTTTTCCTCAAATGCACTGTGACTGCACAAAACTTGCACGACAATTCATGCTGGCAGCACTCGCGATCACATCATTGATCCATATCACACATTTTGGACTGCGCGAGCTGGAGTGTTAGCCTCCAATTACGGTTTTTGCTCGTGCATTTCCCATATTGAACGCGACAGCGTGTGAAACTTCAAATCACACATCTTATCAAACGCAAATTTAGCACATTAATCGTGTTGTGACTCACTTGTTGCCGTTCACTGGGCGTGACTTGACGAGCGCGAGTGTGCAGAGGTTTTGAGCGAAGTGTGCCCACTGTGTGAGTGGTCGAGGTGCTCAATTCACTACAAAGACACAAGAGAGAAAGTGAGTGAGAGAGAGCTTATCAGTTTTAAGCGCCAGCAACAAGTTAACACAATGAGTGCATACGCTGGCTACACGAGCGGAGGTCAACCGCGTGCTTACAGTTCAAGTTCATACCAAGCGGCTAGTCGGCCAGCGAGCCGCTTGCTGCAGCCTACTAGCAATGGCAACAGCTCAAGAATCTACGGCCTCGACAAGTCAAGGGGCTCACCTCTGCTCGTGTCGCCACTGGGCGGCGCTCAATTAGCAAGCAACAAAAGCGGCATTGGTCGCTCATACCAAGCCTCAAGCCCGCTTGAAATGCAAACTGCAGATGTCCAAAAGGGGCTGCCCGCGCCCTCGGCCAACACGAGCGGCTTGCCCATGCCGAGCAAGCTGCCCGGCGCGAGTTCAAGCAATTTGCCCTCCACCGTGAGCAGCGCCCTCAGGAGCCGCCAGTCGGGCCTGCCCGCGCCCGCCGCACTCAGCAAGCCATCCGTCAGGGCCGGCAGCAGCACACCTGTCGGCTCGTACGGCCTCAGGCGCAGCCAATCTCAGAGGCCGCCGAGCGTCTACTCGCAGCCCATCACAATTAAGATGTCGCCGCGTGGTCGCGTGCCGGCGTTCGAAAGCGAAGAGGACGACGACGACAATGACGACGACGAGGACGACTCGACCGATCCGAGCGGTTGCGTCGAGTCGCTTCCTCCCCTGAAGAGCACGTCTTACATAACGCAGCTAGCGAGCCACTCGCCCATAGGCGGCAATCGGCTCACCACGTCCGCCGGCGTCTCGCAGTCAAGCACACAAAATGGCAGTCTCGAACCTTTCAGTGAGCCTCTTCCACGGGCGCCCAGTTCTATTGCTTCGCCCACAAGTAAGCCATCGCAATTGGTCAAGCCAATCGTCAATCAAGCACAACAACCGCAACAGCAACTGCAAAAGTGCAACAAAACCACCTTCGGCGTGCGACAAGCGAGCGGCCTAACGCGACGCAGCACCACAAGCAGCACGTTAACAACAACAAGTCAAATTTCAACTGGCGGCTCTCGTATTGCCGCGCCCACCACGACAATGGGCGGCCAGTCCAACGACGAACTAACGCGACGCCCCTCAGGTCTCGTGCGCAAATCAGCCCTTGCGCCGCCCTCCGCGTCGCTTGCCAAGCGACAGACACCCACCGCGGAAGTTCCGAAAGCGCCCAGTCGCCAACCATCGAGCTCATCGCTGCGCCAAACTGCCATTCCCTCGGCGCGCTGCGGCCTGCCACTACTAGGCCAGCGACTTGAAAGAGGGCCCGCGCGCACTGGCGATCTGAAAACCAGCGCACTCAAGCAACCCGAAACGTGCAATTCAATGCGACAAGTGAGCGCGGGTGCTCGCCGTTATTCGCTGCAGCAACAAGTGAGCGGTTCGAATTCAATTCGATGCGCGCAAATCCAAGGGCAAGGACAAACCACGATCGCCAGTAGTAGATCGGATGCTGACCAATCGGTGAGCAGCTCGGCTTGTGGTCAATTGGCAAATAGAAATTGTGATGATGTCGATGATGAGCAGGAAGTTGCAGATTATCTAAATGAAGATGAAAACTCCCTGGGCGAAGATGACGATGACGCAACGACGGCAACCACCATGACACAAATGAGCGACTCGAATGGGCTGGCCGATGCAAATCGCGAGCTGAACAACATGATCAAGATGCTTAGCTCGAAGGAGATTATGCGCGAGAGCGAGGAGCGCACGCGACCACCGCCTGTTGACGAAGGCGAACGTGAACGACGAGAAGATACCCCTCCAAGGCACCGTTATGTGTCGCCTAGTTCAGTTTATCGAATGCGAGCCCTGGAAGTGGCCGAGGAAATTGACCGGAAGCCGTCGGCGCGTGGCTGTGCGAAGAAGCTGCCGCGGGTCAAGAGTCGGCGGGGTGGCTCGAGCATAGTCAAGTCGTTGAGTTTTAACAGCGGCGGCACTGCAAACTCAATCGGATCTCGGGACGACCATAATGAGGAAGAAGAGCCATCCGAACGACTCGATTACGGTTCGCTTCCATACGAGCCGACTCGACACGAGTGCGCGTGCAGCTCGCGCTCGTCGAATTTTGGCGCGGATCGTGTGAGGCCGCGCGTGAGACAGTCGCCATTGCCGCAGCAGCAGCAGCAGCAGCAGCAGCAACGAGCGGCGCCCAGGCCGCGCTCGCGAATTATCTTCGACCCGACCAACAACCAGTTTCACTTGAGCCAAACCTGCGGCGGCGGCGGCGGCGGCGACAATGACGACTCGCCGCGAATGAGCAAGCGGTACCCGCGCCACGAGAGCCCGCCGCCACTGGTGCTAGCGACGCGAGAGCGCAGACGATTGAGCTCTGAAGACGAGGGCGAGCGCGTCTCTTCATCATCGAGCTCGATTGGAAGTGAGGATGACGACAATGACCAGGCAGGTGACAATTACGCGGACAATCGGCAAGACAATCGCCTAATGAATCAGGGCGCGAGTGAGCCCGATGACGACGACGACGAGGCTTCGAGAAAGCTCAGGCGAACCCAAAGAAAGTTGTCCACCACCCTCAAGTGCCTCTCGAGTGCCTCTAGCGACTCGAAAGCGCCCGCCGCCACTTCGTCCAAACTCGACGGGCACGAAACTGACACAATAAGGCGGCTGAAAGATTGCCGCGGTTCGCTCGAGTCTCTAATAACCATCACGGCGAGCGCGAGCACGCACTCGAGCAACAATGAGGAAGAGAAACAAATGAGCGCGCACGTGAGAGGGAACAATGAAGAGAGTGAGACGCGCGCGCGACGCTCACCTGTCCAGGCATTCAGGTCGCTGTTTGCGAGCGCTGGCGGCGAGCGAGGCGCCAGCTCGAACAAAATAGTGCGCCACGTCTCCTTGCGGGCCGACCCGCGTACGACGCAACAAGTGGCTGTGCTCGCGGGACGAGATCGACGCGAGATGATCACGAAGAGGGACAGTTTGCCGCTTGGCGAGAGGCCGCCCGAGCAACAGCAGGGAGATCAAAAATCTATCAGCTCATCCATTGGAGGCGATCTATTGCAGCGAGCAAGCAAACGCTTCTCGGCCTCGTCGAGCTCGATAACAAACAAATTCAGGCACATGATAGCGGCGAGTTCGGCCACAACTACTAGCACGCAAACCACCGCCACGAATGGTGATGAGCCAGACAAGCAGGATGTCGGCCAAAAGAGGGTGAGTAGCCTTAATTTTTGTTTGCCCTTTTGTTTGTTTGTTTGCTCGCTCGTGACAGACACCTGTGCGACATGCAATTGTGTAGTGCTTGATTGTGGTGGCAAAAATAATTGCCAAAGTGAAGCTAACTCAGGGGTAGAGATTGGGACTGTGCGCTGAGCCGAGGAATGCAGTTTCGCGCCACTTGCGCGTTGAGTGTGAGGAGTGTGCGTTTATGCTGCGCAGTATGGAAGCATGATGGAGGCGTACTCTATTGACTCAACACGAGGTTGGTGCGGAACAGCATTCTCTGACTTGCACACAGCTCTTTCAGCTACATAAGCGATTGTATGAGCCTCTAATGGTGTTTCCAGAGACTCACTAAATTAACTAAAAAGTACACATTGGAGACATCGGCATGGAGCTTGCTTGTTGCATGTGCATGACGATTCGTGTAACAAACTTTATACATTTGAGGCAAAGGAGGTGATTGCACCAAGTCTATTGTGTCGTCGTTGTCGCGACGTTTGCACAATCAGCGGGCACAGGTGGACACGAACAAAAGAGGTTTGTGTCGCCGTAAGTGTCGTCTACACGGCCCACCGTGGGCCAGATCTTGTTTGTCGGCTTGACGAAGCTGGCCGGAAAAGCCGCTTGTTCGCGCGTATACGGTCGCGTCCATTCGCTAGCGCACACCAGCTGCTGCGTGTGCGGCGCCTGTTTGATTGGATTCGCCTCCTGGTCCCACTCGCCCGATTCGATGCGCGCAATCTCGCGTCTAATTTGCAAGAGCGCCTCGCAATAGTCGTCCAGCTGTTGCTTGTCCTCGCTCTCCGTGGGCTCAAGCATAAGCGTGTTGCTGATGGGCCACGAGACGGTGGGCGCGTGCAAGCCAAAGTCTTGCAGTCGCTTGGCAATGTCGTTCGCCTCAACATTGGCGCTCTTCTTGAACGGCCGACAGTCGAGTATGAACTCGTGCGCGACATTGCCGCGCGAGCCGCGATAGAGAATCTTGTAATCTTGCTCGAGCCGTTTGCGCATGTAGTTGGCGTTTAGTATGGCGACCTCGCTAGATAGCTTGAGTTGTTGCGACATGAGTCGAATGTAGCTCCAGCTAATGGGCAAAATGGCCGGCGAGCCCCACATGCCACTCGAGACGGTACCGAACGGGCTAGCTAGCGGGTCGCGAGGCACGAGCGGGTGCGAGGGCAGATAGGGCACCAGGTGCGACTTGACGCCGATTGGGCCGGCGCCGGGGCCGCCGCCGCCGTGCGGTATGCAAAAGGTTTTGTGTAAATTCAAATGGGACACGTCGCTGCCGTAGTCGCCGGGCCTGCAGAGGCCCACCTGGGCGTTCATGTTGGCCCCGTCCAGGTACACCTGGCCGCCCGCTTCGTGCACCAGCGAGCACATCTCGCGAATGCCCTCCTCGAACACGCCAAAAGTTGACGGGTAGGTGATCATGAAGCAAGCCAGACGATCTTTGTTTGCCTCAACTTTGGCCTGAAAATCCTCCTGGTCAATGTTGCCATTTTCGAGCACTTTCACTTGCATAATCTGGAAACCCGCCATCTGGGCCGAGGCCGGATTTGTGCCGTGCGCCGAGATTGGGATCAGACACAGGTTGCGGCGCGTCTCGCCGCGCGCGTCCAGGTAGGCGCGGATGACGCGCAAACCAGCGTATTCGCCCTGCGCGCCCGAATTGGGTTGAAACGAGATCCGATCGTAGCCCGTGATTTCGCACAAATATTTGTTTAAATCGTCAAACAAGCGCTGGTAGCCGCGCGTCTGCTCGAGCGGCTGAAACGGATGGCACTGGGCAAACTCGGGCCAGGAGCTCGCGAGCATTTGACTCGTGGCGTTTAGTTTCATTGTGCACGAGCCGAGCGGGATCATCGAGTGCGCCAGCGAGATGTCCTTGTTCTCGAGCGATTTCATGTAGCGCACGAGCTGCGCCTCGCTGTGGTACCTGTTGAATGTTGGATGCGTCAGGTAGGCCGACTGGCGGGCTAGATGTTTGAGCCCACTGGTGAGGGGCACTTGCAGCGAAAGGTTGTTCGCGTGCTCGCTTACACTCGTTGTCGCGCTATGAGTTTCTTGTGTTCGCATAGATTTGTCGCCGCTAAACAGCTGGGCCAGCCTAAACACATCGAGCAATTTTGTGGTTTCATCCAGCGATATGGCGACTCGCGGCTTATGAGATGATGACGCAGCAACTTCCGGGCTGTCGTAGCGCAAATTTATTTTCGCCTCTTGTGCGCGCGCCCTCACGTCGCGCAACTGACTCTCGCCGCCGGTCAATTCCAGTGTGAGCGTGTCGAAATAAGCGCCCTCGTTGACAATTGTCAAGTTAACCTCGCCTTTAGCCTTGAGCAGGTGCGCTAGCAAACTTGTCTTCAGATGGATGGCGTTCGCAATTGACTTGAGCCCCGTTGGCCCGTGATAGATGGCGTACATGGCGCTCATGTTGGCCAGCAGCGCCTGGGCGGTGCAAATGTTCGAGGTGGCCTTGTCGCGCCGAATGTGCTGCTCGCGCGTCTGCAATGCAAACCTAAACGCCTGTTTGCCGTTCGAGTCGCGCGTTACGCCGACAACGCGGCCCGGAATCGAGCGAATGAGCTTCTGTTTGCAGGCGAGAAAACCGGCGTGCGGGCCGCCGTAGTTGAGCGGCACACCAAAACGCTGTGCTGAGCCGACGACCAAGTCGGCGGGCTGCTCAAAGTCGCCCGGCGGCTTGAAGAGTGTGCACGCCATCAGGTCGGTGGCCACCGCGACCAAACACTTGGCCGCCTGTGCGGGCCCCGTAATTTTGTCCAAATCGAACAGGTGCCCGTCCGAGTTGGGATACTGCACCAGTACGCCGCAGTACTGGTTAAAGTCAATCGCAATGTCGTGCCGGCCCGACAACAGTTCAAGCTCGTCAAAGTGTTCAATATCGATGCCCAAGCCGGCGGCGCGCGTCTCAACCACAGCGCGCGTTTGCGGGTGACACTGGCGCGACATGAGAAACTTGTTGCGCTTGAGCCGGTCGACCCGGTAGCACACCTGCATGGCCTCGGCGGCGGCGGTCGACTCGTCAAGCAGCGAGGCATTGGCCACGTCTAGCCCCGTGAGGTCGCTAATCATTGTTTGAAAGTTCATCAACGACTCGAGCCGGCCCTGGGCAATCTCGGCCTGGTAGGCGGTGTAGGCCGTCGTCCAGCCGGGGTTCTCGAAAATGTTGCGCAATATTACAGGTGGCACGACGCAATCGTAATAGCCGAGCCCGATGTACGACTTCCACTGGGTTGACTCGTTTTCGGCGGCCAACTCTTTGAGTTTCTCAACAAGCTCGTGCTCGCTCAGTGCGGCGGGCAAGCTCAACGGGCGCGTCATGCGAATCTCCTCGGGCACGGTCTCGCGGATTAGCTCCTCGAGCGAGCCGTAGCCGAGCGTTGCGAGCATCGCTTGCAAATCCTCTCGCTTCGGCCCAATGTGTCGGTTCACAAACTTGTCCTGGCCGGCGGCAAATTGCGCCTCGAGCGACTCGCCAGGCGAGAGGCGGCCTGGCGAGGTGTCCGGGTTCAGCTGGTGGCCCGACGAGCTTCCTGCTCTCTCGAGATCCTCGTCCCGTCTCGCCTGGGCCGCCACCGATCCGGCTCGAAAGGCCTCTTCTAATTCATCGGGGCCCACCAAGGGCGCCGCTCGAATCTTGGGCTGCACCTGACTCGAGGCCAGGTAATTGGCTCTGGTGGTTGATTGCTGGCGCCTGTTTGCCTGGCCAGTTGGCTTGGTCTTGCCACCGGCCGCGGTCAATATGCTAGTGGTCGTCGACTGAGGTTCGGGTGCGCCTGTTTTTAGCGTTCTGGCGGGTGCAGGTCGCTGATTAATCAGTTGCTTGCTTGCTTGTTGATTATGCGCCCCCTGAGTCAGCGTCAAAGCTGTTCGCCTAAAACTTCTCATCTTGCAAGTGTGTGATTCAGCTAATTTCTAACTTTTAATTTCTAAATCCCTGTTTACAGGTGGTTGACTATCGAAAACAGGTGTGCGCGTGTGTGGACACTTGATGTTCAGGTGCGATTTGAGATCTTCCAGGTGCGAGTGGGTGATTGAGTTGAGATAGGATGGCTCCAAAACAAGAGTTCAATATCAATAACAATGGTCGAGTGTCGCCATCCAGACGGAAATGAAAACTTGGCGCCTTTTTGTGTTGCGTTAAGTATCAAAAGTGCGCGCTCATCGTCCTGTCCTCTGCCCCCCCCCTACCCTCGACTCGGTGCCAATCATTTCAATTCGCCCGAAGCGAACGATGCGCGCGCCAGCCCGCCCGCCAGCCCGCCCGCCAGCCAACTTGTTGCGTCACCTTGATTGGTTGATCAAAACACAAAACTCGTCCAATGGCATGCGCGCGCCATCTCTAGCGAACATGTGGGGCTGGGTGCGCGCGGGTCGTGCGAGGCGGCTCTCAGAGCTAGCGCTAGTGTGCAACTTGATCTCTATTGACATCACAAGAGAGCGAGAATGACGACGACAAAAGTGGTTGTGAGCTAGTGGTTTTGGAGCAGCCAAGACGCGCTGGCGCGCCACTTGAAATTAGTAAGAGAGGGTGACAGTTCTCTTCGTTTCCCTCCCGCGCGCCGCTCTCGTGGCTTGAGAGGCGCCAATCACGCGCAGCGGCTGGATCGAGCCCGTAAGAGGGCGAGCGGGGCGGGGGCAAGAAAAAATGCAAGCTATGGCAACAAGTGGTTGCACGGCCACCTTCACTTGCCCTAGACACACGAACTCTCTTGCGCATAGTCCTCGTTGTCATCGTCGGTTGTTGCGATCCACGCGGGTGACAACAACCCACCAAGATAACAATCAGCGTGGCTTGATTAATTTAAACGCACCCGGCCCGGCCCAGCCGAGATCCGAGCCGATCGATACCCGCCGCTCGTCGCCTCTATCTGAGAAGCCGCTATCTTGGCCGGATGATCTCTCGAGCTAACGAGCGGACTAAAACGAATAGGCACGCCTCTCTCTCTCTCTCTCTCTCTCTCTCTCTCTCTCTCTCTCTCTCTCTCTCTCTCTCTCTCTCTCTCTCTCTCTCTGCTATACCAAATCAAGTTTACTCATTTCAAACGCGAGCTCAGTGGCGAGTGCAACTTTCGCGTATGGGCCGGCCCTGCCACACGTTCCATCCTCTATGCGGCGATACGCGCATCTTACTTGGCGCCGCCCAAATTGGTCAATGAGTCAGCCACTCAACAAACGCACACCTCAGCTCGGTTGTGGCCAGCAAACCATTTGTTGTTACCATGACGATTGTGGCCGCACCAACACAACAACTTGTTGACATGTTTTCTCATCATCTTTTACTCATCATCACTAAACAGCGCTCGTCGTCGTCGTCGACGTTTGTTACCCGTGCGACTTGACACTGCACTACGAGCAACAACTGAGATAACAACATGTGGCAGCTGGATAGTTTTCAGTTCTCGTTTGTTGGTCTCGCCGAAGCCGGCGATGGTTCGCGATCTGAATCTCGACATTCGTGGTTAGACAGCTAGCCGGCAAGCCTGCGAGTTGTGGGAACACATGTCTAGTCTTGTAGCGAAAGGGCTGAGTGGAGTTGGGTTCACTAGCTCAAGGACCATTGACTTGATCCTTTTGGTACGTGTGGTTTGCCCGAAAGATGATGAGATCGCTCGCAATGTGACGTGACACAATAGACTTGACATGGGATCCTCGGATCACTATGAGCCGGATCACCGTGCAAATTCTACGAGATTTTTGCTCTAATTGCAATATCTCGAGAACCAATAGGGCGATTGCGATGATTTTTCCTGCAAAATGACCAGCAGGGTCCAGTGGGGACCCTTAAAGAGGCACCAATCCTGACCAGGAGCTCCCCTGGTCACTATTTCAAAATTTCAAGATATACGTTTCAAATGTTTGGATATTGGATGTGCATTCCCGAAATCTCACTTTTTTACCTCTCGAAATTTGGGCGCCAGAGGCCTTCCCCGTTGGCCGATTTCGACGACTTAATACTTGATTTAATCCGTTGACGCGCGCTGGGTGCATGTGTCATGATGCCAGCAGTGTAGCACTTTGCATTCTTGACATAATGCAACAAGTTGAAAAGAATCGCATAACTTTTGATCCAGTGGTGCTAGAATAACCATTTTACTAGCCACGAACGCGCAAGCACAGCGCGAGTGCAAACCGGATGCTCAGAATCGCGAAAAGCGCGTTCTTGGGTGCAAAACTCGCATCTAGTGCGCGATTTTCATGCAATTTTCTGCATTATCTCCAGAACTGCAAATGCTATCGACTAGTCAATGCCACGAGCGTATAGCTGGACTGATTTCGGGTCGAATGGACTCCTCGATGTCGAAATTGGCCCACGGGAAGGTACCGAAAATGCAAAATTTTTAGTTCGAGTCGGTCTATGGGAAATCCTGTACTAATTTTTCACGCAAAATCCAACATATTGACATTTTACAAAAAAAATTTCTCGACTTTGGCCGACTATTGTACATGATTTTCCATAGGGCCGATCTTTGGTCCCTGAGCGTTTTGGGGCGATTTTGAGGGGCCCCAAAAATTTTGTCACCGATCGGCTATCCAATGCAGATAGTCCCTGATGTGACCCAGCATCGCATCGGGTAAGTCTCAAGTTGGGTCGGCTGACAAGAAATTTTGCGCCTCCTCAAAATCGCCCAAAACGCTCAGGGACCAAAGATCGGCCCTATGGAAAATCATGTACAATAGTCGGCCAAAGTCGAGAAAATTTTTTTGTAAAATGTCAATATGTTGGATTTTGCGTGAAAAATTAGTACAGGATTTCCCATAGACCGACTCGAACTAAAAATTTTGCATTTTCGATACCTTCCCGTGGGCCAATTTCGACATCGAGGAGTCCATTCGACCCGAAATCAGTCCAGCTATACGCCCGTGGCATTGACTAGTCGATAGCATTTGCAGTTCTGGAGATAATGCAGAAAATTGCATGAAAATCGCGCACTAGATGCGAGTTTTGCACCCAAGAACGCGCTTTTCGCGATTCTGAGCATCCGGTTTGCACTCGCGCTGTGCTTGCGCGTTCGTAGCTAGTAAAATGGTTATTCTAGCACCACTGGTTCAAAAGTTATGCGATTCTTTTCGAACTTGTTGCATTCTGTCACGAATGCAAAGTGCTACACTGCTGGCATCATGACACATGCACCCAGCGCGCGTCAACGGATTAAATCAAGTATTAAGTCGTCGAAATCGGCCAACGGGGAGGCCTCTGGCGCCCAAATTTCGAGAGGTAAAAAAGTGAGATTTCGGGAATGCACATCCAATATCCAAACATTTGAAACGTATATCATGAAATTTTGAAATAGTGACCAGGGGAGCTCCTGGTCAGGATTGGTGCCTCTTTCAGGGTCCCCACTGGCCCCTGCTGGTCATTTTGCAGGAAAAATCATCGCAATCGCCCTATTGGTTCTCGAGATATTGCAATTAAAGCGAAAATTCTACAGATTTCATATAGCAGAGCAATCGATGGCCCCATCAGGCTCTTGAGTAGTGTCAACGTCATGCGCCGCCACCGAGTTGCATAGCTACAGAACAATCGTTTCCGTTAAATGATGCCATAGTCGAAGCGAATCTCCCGAAAAGATCCTACTGAGAACGGACTGAGTGAAGAAGCACGTCGACAGCTTCAACTTGGCCGGATCTTGTTAATGTGCGTGCCAAACCGTCGGCACTCTATCTGCTTTAAATCTTGCTTGGGAACACTATCTCGTGCTTGAAGAGCTCGAATATGAGCTCTATTGTGCAATGCGCGTGCGATAACAAGACAAAGGCGCCTTGACCACCACTCTGGCTGTTCGCCCATTGGTCACTCTCGCCTGGCCATTCTGTTTTTAATCTGATATAAGCGCCTGGCATGCGCTCACTTATTGGAGTGCTCGCTAGCGTGGCTGTGCGAGGCACCCGGCGAGCCAATGAGGAGAGCCAAGTGACCATGTCGCACGGCCGGTGTTGACACAAAGTGGTCGTCGCGTGACATGCGACGACGACTAGCAAGCTCGCCCCGGCTGCAATCTAGTCGAGTAGTTTTCTGCCATGTTAGTTGGCGGCCAATTACTCAGGCGCACGCAGCTCGCACCTTGAGAACTGCGCTAGCCGACGCGCGATCACGACGTCACTCTTGTTTGTGTCTCGCGCTCGTCTGTGCCTCCGGGTCGTCGGGTCAAGTTGCACGTGAGGCAAGCGGTCACGAACGTAATCCTTTGTGTCCGCACAGCTCGCTCATAATCTGAATTGCCATCCAAGTCGAGAGCGAGCTCATCTTTTAGTGCAGTTGTTTGGCCATGAAACGAATCACGACTGCCGAGAGTTGTTGGCGCCTAAAATGCAAGATTTGAAATCTCAGTGCAAGATGATGTTGTGCGCCCGATCAATCAGCGAGTAACTAGGCAAATTATAATTGACAAGGTTGTCGATCAGTCAGAGCTCGACACCTGAGCGACGTTGACGTTGGCCATAATCATCATCGATTGCTTGGCGCTCAATAAGTGGGAGTGCCGGTTGTGTGCAAACTTTCACTTGCGCGGTCACTCGCCGCACTTTTAAGGTTCAAAGTTTTGGCCGCCTTAAAATAAGCGCGCGCGCGCGATCAACGGCAGCTTGCATGCGGCCATCTCTCTCTCTCTCTCCGTCTCGGGTGAGCGCATTGAGACGACGAGTCACCTGATATTGAAGCAAGTGAGCGCTTAATAAATAATGCCAACAATCATCCAAATCCAATGGCATCCGAGTCTCAAGTGAACGCTCGCTCAGCCACTTGATATTCGCGGCCATTGCTCGAGGGCCAACTGGCTGGCTGGCTGTGCGTGCGCTGAGCCAAGAGCGCAACACAATGACGAGTGAGAGTGCTGTGCTTGTCCTCTCTGGCATCGTGATCCCACCTATCAACGGATGTGAGCCTTGCACACTGTGCTTTGGCTAGTCTATGCGCAAACAATGGCACCTGTTGGCTCCTGCCGATCATGACAATCAAACTTGCCCGGGGTTCACGCACTTTATTTCTCTCTCTCTCTCTCTCCCTGATTTTACCTCTCGAGCTCACCAGTGCGAGCTCAATCTCACACGGGCGAGATCTCACCCTCATAACTTTCTTCGCTCACTGCCAGTCGGTGGCGACAGGTGGCATTAGATTGGTATGTGTCAGCTGAGCTACTCGAGTTCAATCCAGAAGCAGTCAGTAAATTGACAAAATTCGGAGGCGACAAAAATCTAGTTTTCAAATTTTCAGAAAGTCGTCGTCTCGTCGTAGTGGCTCGACCGCAGAGACAAGCGAGCGAGACTTCTCTCAACTCTGCGTACTTTACTCTCTGCCACAACGATCCTCGTTAATGATTGACAACGAACGATTATGACAAGTGTGAAGTGAGTTGCGTAATGCCTCATGTCGCACATCTTGGTCGGGCTGAAAAAAGTCGGCGGCAGCCGCAAACGCAAGTTTGTTGCCGCAGCTGGGCAACATCTGGACGGACGGACGGCGGCTGTCATCCAATTTGTGTTTGATTTACGGCGCTCATTTCGCGAGAAAGGAGAAACTAAGCGAAGTGAAGAGTTATGATTATGGCCGCCATTGTACTTTCGCGCGCACTGGCCGCCCGCAGATTCCGAGCCCTGATGTGAGTGCTGCTAGTTGCTTCCAGTTTTTCTCTTTCAAGGTACCGCGCGCGTTTAAATGACGAGACGTGCAGAGGTGCAGAAGAAGAGGACGACAAAGAAGAAGAGCGCGACCACTTCCCCCCCCCACTGCGAGTTTACTGTAGTAACTGTGAAAGTGCACAGGCACGCACCTGGCGATAACTCATGGCCGAGATGCTGGAGATCACACAGATAAGTCCCGCTCGTGAGCTCACGCCAATACAGAGAGAGAAAGAGAAAGCAAGTCTGTCGTCTCTGTCCCTCCTCAGGTTTGGCTGGACGACTGGCTTGCTGCGAGCCGGCCGACGCGCCAAGCGACTTTTCAACTTGAATTTGCATGACTTTACTTTCGCTTGCAAGCAAGCGGGCTGACGGACGGACGGGCGGGCGGGCTTGCGCACGCTTTGAGAAAGAGTCGGAGTTTTTTTCGCTCCTTTTCATGCAAATTATATATACACACACACACACACACACACACACACACACACACACACACACACACGGCAAGCAAGAGTGAGAGCAGCTGAATCCGGCGGGCAGGAGAATACAGCGCCAGCCTGCGCATTCTACCTTATGGGCGAATTGTGTGCCAAAGTGTCGTGCCCGCCGTCGGCTAGCTAAATTGGCCGATTTTCAATTGCACAACAGGCTCGCAAGTCCGTGCGCGCGCCCGGAAGGATTGCAGCAGTGGTGCTCACCTGTCCGCTCGCTTGTTGTCAACAGGTTGGCCAGCTATCCTCCTCCTCCTCCTCCTCCTCCTCCTCCTCCTATGCTCTGAGTCTCGGAATGGAGCGCGCGCGCCAAGTGAAATGCGCCTTTGTTTCTCTCATGCGCGGCTACTTTGTCGACTCTGAATGTGCAAGAGCTGGCAAAAAATAGAAAGTATGAATTGTTTTCCGTGTTTGTCCACAACGCTCTCGCGCTGGCTGCTGGAAAGGTGGGCTGGCCAATTTGGGGTAGCCGGCGCAATGAATTGAGCTGAACGAGTGAGTGAGTCGGATCTATCCCTAAGCGAAAGCCGGACGCTATTCGCCGTGCGTAAGTAAAACAAGCACTACCAACGCCATGTATTTAGACTGGCCGCCATAAGCCGCAATAATAGTAGACATTGCCATAGTCACCTTTAACCTCTGCGCGCACACAGAGAGCAAGCAAGCGAGCGAGCGAGCTAGCGAATCACAGCGGTGAGCGGAACCAACCTGATGTTGATGGTGGTGGTGGTGGTGAGATATCCTTTCATTCGGATTTGGCAGCAGGTATATTCTCATTGTTTTGGCGCAAAGTAGTTATGTTAGAGCTAGCAGCTTGCGCCTGCGCCTGCACCTGCACACAATTCCGTTAATGGTGATGAACGCGCTCCCCTTCCGCTGTCGTAAACTCTAATCTTGCACTGCACATTTGGCCTAACGTAACATAACACAGTTGATGTGACTTGTCGTGTGGTTGTGTGACTCATCATCGAGTTCAGTTCGGAAAATAAACTCCTGTGGCAGATTGGCCGAGTTGAGTTCCTGGGTGAAATTTTGAGAAATTGTGCCGCGCTTGTCAGGTACGTGTGTGTTGGCAAATCCACTACGCCACTTATAAGGAATGAGGGAGAGGAGGGAGTAGCATAGAATTTAAAGTAGCTGTGTAATACCTCGACAATAGAATGGAATTACAACCATTATTCAATCATCATCGTTGTCATCTAAGTTTGACAATGATGCGAACCAGGTACGAGTGGTCTACGAGAGCCGTTGTCTCTGATTGGATTTCATATCCTCTCCCATAATCTCTAGCGAAACAAATCCATTGGCGCGCGCTCACTCACTCATTTTGTTGAGATTTCGCGTCTGCGCGCCTCTCGATCCCGCTCTGGCCGTTCGAGCGGGACGACAACTCATCCACGCGCGATATCAAATTCGCATGTGCGTGGTCGCGCGCGAGATCAGATGTCGCAACCACGCTTTCGGTGAAAGTTTTGAGAAATTCCCTAGAAATCTTGTTCATTTTGGGAATTACCCTAGAAACGGGAAGAATTTAAGGGTATTTCACGATTGTGTTATGGTTGCTTTGAGTGTTTGTAAAGGGTTTTCTCGCTTCTTGAAACTGTTCGCCTCCGCCTCCTTCTTTTGCAAAGGACGCCGCGACCAGCACGTTGTTGTTGTCGTGCGAGCACAGAGCCGGACATGTTCAGATTGTTGTGGAGAGAACCCACAAGACACATGATAATATAAATTATTAATTATAAATAGACGGGTGCCAAGCCTAATGTCAGCGGCAGCATGATGACCGAGCAAATTAGAAACAAGTACAATACACTGACGCCGGCCGAGGCGAAAAAGCTCAACCGAATCTTCGTCAACAGACAACCCTTGAGAACTGCCTCAGTATTGCGCAAACCAAGGGCCCCGCCAATCGTCGTGACCAACTTGGACAATGAACTTGAGAGGCAGCTAAGCCAATCGATAAGATGTGACACATTCAACGAGTGCAACAGTTTAACTCGGCAGGCCAGCATGAGAGTCGGCCCGACGACGACAGCAAGTGATAGCCGAAGACACACGGTCAACTATGGGCCACACCAGCATCAACGCCAGGGAGCACTAGCAAGCCGACTATCGTTATACTCAACTGCCAGTACTAAGAGCTCATCGACAGCATATCAGCAGCAGCAGCTGCAATTTGGCCAACCACAACATCAGCAACAAAGACAAACATATCAGATCTCGCCCCATGAATCGTTCACAAACCTCTCACTCGGAAGCTGCTCACGTGATGCGCCCGACTGTGCTAGCGGTGGCGGCGGCTACGACCCCACGTATCGCTTTCAAACTATGAGCGTGGATTTGAGCAACCCAAGCGCTCAACGAACTCACCAGATGACAACATCAATCAACCACAACCGTGCCTATGACACCATGCGAGGTCGGGCCAGATACGCCCCGCAGAGGAGCAACACACTCAATTATCGATTCTCAGACGATAGTTTTGCATCGGCCAAGTCGGATTTGTCTGCCAAGTCGAGCAGTGTCACTCCCACCAAGTTCAACCCCATCTTGACCTCGGTATCGACCCGCCAGCAAACTCCACGTGAGCCGCCCAGGAGTGCCAGCAAAGCTTCATTGTCATCTTCTACTTACAAGGTTTTCCATTCGCCATTTGCCAACTTCAAAAAACTATTTCGTGGCATCCAGAAACCTTTCGCTAGTAGCGCCAACCAGCCGCAAACTTCCCATGTGCCCACCGAATTGCAAAAGGCGCGACCAGCTCAGCTGGCTACTCCCACACGATACCAGCCGCAGCAGCAACAGCGACAACAAGATCAACAACCATGTGGAAGATCTCTCAACGACTTCTCTCTCAGTGACTCAACCATATCGCACACGCAACTAAGTCTCAACTACAGCAAGTCTCAATCGCCACCGGCTTGTCCGCCACCGCCGCCGCCTCTCGGCGAACTCAAGAGCATGTCTTACCTCGAGAACAGTATCAATTACTCCAATTACGATGAGTTTACTCGATCAAGAAACGAGCGTTTGCTGTTGACGCGCCCGAATGCTATGACCAGCGCCGACGGCGGTGACGATGCCGTTTCAGCTCCTAAACCACCACCTCCACCGCCGGTTAATTACCCACCTATCAAGCAACAGCTTGTTGTTCCTCAATCCACCTTGCAAATGTCTCAAGCAAATGGCCGGAAGCTCAATTTCAACAACCAGCAGCTGCAACAACAACAGCAGACGTACGACACGGTCGCAACTGACGAGAATGAGAACTCAAACTGGCAAATGACCTCGCTACCTGTTTATTACGAGAGAAATTTGACCACTGTGTTTGAGGAGGCAAAGCAAGCCTCGTATGATATGCCAGCTGGGGCCTCTGCCGCCCAATTTGTGAGTCCGGCTGCAACAATGACAGCCGAAGAAATCTACCAGAGCCTCAAGCCACCGAGAAGTTTCGAGGACCCGAACAGTGAGCAGCAACATGTTGCGAGTGAACCTAGCGAGGGTTGCGAGCGTGCCTCATCAGTGGCCTCATCAAATTCGCCGGCATTGTCGAGCGCTGGCGAATCGGTGCTCGAGTTTCATCGGCAACAACCTGCTACTCCATATCGCTTTTCGTTTGCTCAACCCCAGCCCAATCCCGATCAAGTGAGTCCCAAGTTCCCTTACGCGCGTGATTAATTAGCATGTTAAAAGATTGCATTCAAGTAATCATCTACCACAATTATATCACGATTACATTTGTACTAACTCTAACCTCCGATAAATTCCGTTTTCAATCACACAAACACAGACGTCTCTTGGCAAGAGTCTAGGTCTACCGCCGCGTGCGCCGCCTCTGGGCACTGCCGCACAGTTGGCATTAACAAAAAACAACAACAGTGAGATCAATCGACAGGACAACAACTCGTCGTCCAGTGGAAATTCTTCGAATTACGACGAGCAATTGGATGAATTAGTCATCGCCGACTTCAACCGACTTCGGCCCTATTTCCTGCATCTCCTCAAGACGATCCGGCTCGAGGGCGAGGAACCCTCAGCTAGCTCCATCTGCCGGGTTTCGTCCAAATAGCAAAGCTCACGCGAACCTTGCGCGCTATTAGCTCATTGAACTAGTGATTTCCTGGAACGAGTACATGAGGGGGTCAGAAACTAGAATAAAATAATAAATAAATAAAGACAAGCCAATGGTCCTGTCGGCTGGCGTACGTTCAATTGACGACTCCAGACGGCAGGCCAACTGGCCGACAGCATTCATTCATAATCTTGTCATTGGGGAGTCCATCCACATGATCAATGCCCCAGCCGGGTCTGATTGATGTTATTCGGGAGGCCCGTGTTATCGGACTACCAGTTATTGGAAACGATCCCACACATTCGCGGATGTGCCGCCAACTTATGCGCGACTCCGAGGATTTTGCTAAGATTAAACCTTGTAAAGCCTGCGTCGAATTATTTATCATCAGATGGTCTCATAGAGATGCGAGTCCATAGATGGCGCTACCTAGGTCGTAGTCTGTGCGACTGTCCAGACAACTCACCTGTCGTTTGCTACAAGATAATTCAACAGGTGTCGCTCGTGGCCGCTTTTGCGCTACAATCGCCATCATATTGCTTGCCCAGGGTGGTTATTACTGAATGGAGCTTGGACATAAAGAACGCGTGCACTGATTGTTGTGGGTGTCTCTGTTTTCGCCTGTGAGCGAGAGGATGCGCCACTGCAATAAAGTTGGGCAATCTCGTCGATTGATTGCGCGAAAAAGTAGACAAGCATCGGCTTTAGTTTTTCTTGGTTGCGAACCGCACCACCAGCTGGTGAGAAGGTAACATGAATCATACCAATTACCTCTCGCGACATCCTGGCGGCCAGGCTTGTGCGCGTCCCTCGACAAAGCATGCGCAAGCACGGGCCTGCGAGCGCTGGCAGTTAGATAAGATCGTCTTGCCGAGGGCGAGCGATAGGGCGAGATTTGGCCACCAGATGGGTTATATAATCTTCTCTTCTCTCTCTCTTCTTCCCCCTCTCTCTCTCTCTCTCTCTCTCTCTCTCTCTCGCGCGCGCGCCAGCCTAATCTAACGGCTCCGGGCCAGGTCTGGTCGATTGTGTTCTCGAGCGCAAATTGTGACGACGAGACGCCTTGAAGCTACCGCGTTAGATGGCAATTGGCAGGGCATTGTGGCTTTCGGTCTGACGGAGGTTAGCTGCGACTTGTGGCGGGAAGAGAATGGCAATGGAAATAATTCGGGCTAGAGGGCGGGCGGGCCGGGGATGGCCTGCCAATGTCGACAATGTACAGGCCAACTCTCACGCACGCAGGTCTCGGTTCTCTTCGGTCGGCCGGTCGGGTTGCTCGCGGCGAGTGGCGGCGGCGGCGGCGGCGGCGAGGAACGACGGCGTAGCTGAATGGTGTTCTGCCCTATCTAAGGCACGCCTCGTTGGACGCCACCAGCCGCCAGCAAAAGCCCGTTTTCGCCCAACAGAGATAACTCGTCGTCGTCGTCCCCTCGTCTCGTAACAGCCACGACAACTTTCACTTTTTTATGTATCCCCGCACGTCAGCTGGGCTAGCGGACGGGCTAGCAAGCCGTTCTCGCGTAGAGCTGCGCTCGCACAAGCGGTAATTGTGCGTGAGAGCCGTTCTGCTGCGTGCACTTGCTTGGCGGCGGTGGTGGTGCACGCAGCAGCTGTGCGAGCTACTGCGTCATAGCACGACGCAGTCTCGGAATGGCCGGGCAAACTGGCAAGAGCGGGCTCGGCTAACGGTCGCTTTACGAGCGCTGGCATTGAGAGGCAACAACAACAACAACAACAACAACAACGGTTGTGGTGGCGGCATTGATAATGACGACTAGCGGAGCGACTTGCAACTTTCAGACGACCGGCACTTGATGATTACGATGACGAGCTAGCGAGCAGTCGGATGAAGGCAAACCGCGCGCTGGCAGACCAGAAAGACACTAGGCCGCTGCTTTATGCTCGCGCGCTGTCCCTGGCTGACTCTCTACCTGCTTGTGCCTGTCTCGCCGCTTGGGCTCACCTGCGGGCGGCCGCAATTGTCAGACTGAGAGAGTCCATATAAGCAAGTGCGCTCGCGCTGCTTGGTCGTGCAAACAGCGAAAGTTGCCGTCGCACGCAGTTGGGCGGGCGGCCGCGTACTCTCGGCTCGCCGCGTTCAATATCAACTGTACGAGGCGAGACGTCGCCCGTTGCATAATGATGGCACAGAGTCGAGCTGAGTCGAGTCGAGTCGAGCGGCTCCCTGGAAAGCCACTTCCAGACAAGATGTCTAGCCCGCCGCTTTGTGTGCGCGGCCGACAATGCCGAGGAGGGCAGAGCCGGCTGCATCCCGTCTCTCACACGCAGGCCAGCACGACCAGCACAGTGCAAGTCTGAAGAAGTTGGCTGCCATTGAAAGCGGCCGTTCGTTAGAATGAACTCGCGCAAAGGTTAATCTCTGTTGAGTTTGTGTTTGAATGTGCGTCTCTCTCTCTCTCTCTCTCTCTCTCTCTCTCTCTCTCTCTCTCTCTTTTTTTTTTGTGTGTGTGTGTATGTGCTTTTGTAGGTTTGTGCGTGCTAGCACAGCAGGCCAGCGTGCCACTAACACGCCGCCTGTGCTTCTAACGCCACACGCCCGTTGTTGCCCTCATGGTTTGCATTTCAAGTTTCAGGTTCGCGTACGCGCAACGGCCGTGATGCAACAACAACGACGACAACAGGTTGCATCGCCGTCGCGGCCGTCGGTCCACGAACTTGGCTCGAGAGAGTTCATCCGCTCGAGCAACGCGATGGCGATTAAGGCGCACGGGCGACCCCCCCCCCCACCACCACCACCACCACCACCTTCTAGCACGCGCACAAATCTGCCCAACGTGATTTACTGCAGAGCCGAGCGGCCATGCAACAAGTGGTGGTGGTGGTGCTCGCGCGTAGAGAGTTGCGTAGAAAGCGGCGCGCACGCGGCTCTAGTGGCGCATTTCTCGGCCGAGGGTTGACCTAAAAAAAACGACGGCTCGGGCTGGACGCCACGACAACGCGCTGCTGTCAGCACAAGCGCAAAAGAGTTGCCGTTGTTTCCTCGTTGTCGTCGTGCTGTGTTTGCTCTCGTGTGTCGCGCCCGCGCTCGCAGGTTGCCGTGGCAAAGTTAGCGGAACGAGAGTTTGCACAGTTGGCCAGTGGGGCAGTCCGGCCGAGCGCGGGTGAAAGTGGCGCACACGGCGGTGTCCCGCTGTTCTTACACGCACACGCAAAGATCTAGGTCAGCGCTCGACAACTGTCCGCCGAGAGTGTGGCCTATCCGCGCGGCTGTGACTCACCGCCGCTGCTCGACAAACAGCGGCGGGCGGGCGGGCGAGCACCAAAACCCAGCGAGGTGGGCGGGCTTTGTTTTTGTTTTTGTTTTCGCCTGTGGCGGCGCTGACGACTTTCGCGAAATATTTCGTCGCGCTCGCCGCGCTGGCATCCGGCGTGAGTGGCCATTATTTGCCAGTCGCTCGGTGAGCTCGTCTGCAGGGGCGGCGGTAAGCGCGCTCGGTTTGCCTTTTGTTTCGCACAGGTGGCCGCCGCCGCCGCCGCCGCCGGAACTCTGCAGCCAAGTTGCCGCCCTTAGCCGTCGGCGGCGTGACGCATCGAGAACGCGGAAGACTGCAGGCGTTCCTTCCGCCTTGTGCAGCGGCGCAGCTCGCCGTGGTGCTCCGCCGCTGGGATTGAGCCAGTGTCCCATGGCGGGCAGGTGTTAGCGTGTGTATCGGTGCCGTTGGAGAAACCTGTTGATGCGTGCGGCGTCGTAACT
>JAHHUK010000047.1:97500-152056 GCA_018703695.1 Prunus fruticosa
CAGCAGCAATCGAAATCAAACATCTCGCCAACAGGCGCCAACTCACTCGGAATTCAAAGCACACAACAGCAAGTGAGCAGCAGCAGTAGCTTTTTGGTTGACTCGCTCAGCCAAGCGAGGCCGCCACAGAGGCCGACGCGCGCCTACAACACGCGCGGACTTGCGCAAGCGGCGGCCAATTTGGCGAGCAACAGGTTGCAGCAGCAGCAGATGGCCATTAGCAACCGAGTGGCGCTGATGCAGCAGCACCAGCAGCAGCAACAACAGAGGCACGCGCAAGCCGCGGCCGCGCTGTCTGTGCTCGCCAACGGCGCAAACCCGACGGCCCTGCACCATTTTGCTGCGGCCGCAGCGGCCGCGGCGGCTGGCGGCGGTCCCGCAGCCCATCTGAGCTCAAACACTGGCGCCACGAACGGATTCCCGCACCACAACCACCATGCCGCAACTCATCTGGGCCGCCTGCCCGCCGGACAAGCGCCAAGCTCGACGCCAAGCTCGATCAATCAAGTCGGAGGAGGAGCCGGAGCCGGAGCAGGAGCAGGAGGAGCTACACCAACAGGCCACAACGCCCTGGCAAGCCCCTCGGCTGCCGCAAGTCTCGCCGCGCTGGCCAACCAAACCGAGTTCAAGTGCGACACCTGCCCGTCGTCGTTCGACGATCGCCACCGGCTTATGCAACACCAGTCGATTCATCTAGAGCTCAAGAAGGACTGGTTCACGGAGACACCTGTTGAGGAGGTGATGAAAATTTTCAACCGCCGCCGGGGCGAGTTCCTCTGCAATCTGTGCAATTTGCGCTTCGAGGCCACCCTCGACTACGACCAACACAATCATCAAGTCCACGGGCCGCGTCCCTACTGTTGCCAGTTCTGCGGCAACGGCACGCGCACCTTCAAGTGCTGGCGCCAGTACCTGAATCACCTGTACGATCATCGTTACATTTTCTCATGTACAATAGGCGATTGTGATTTCACCGTCAACCGGCGCGACTCGCTGCGTTTCCACATCTTCCGGTTCCATTTGAACTGCCAGTTGCCGCAAAATCAACAGGTGACGCCCACCAATGGTTTCAAGTCCTCCTCGCAATCGCAGTTGTCGCCTTACAATTTAAGTCAGAGCGGCGGTTTGGGCGCGGGCGGATTCGGCAGTGACCAAGACCATTTGAGCGCAGGCGGTGGCGTTGGCGGCGGCGGTGGCGGCGGCGGTGGCAACCCGCTGGCCTACCTGCAGCAGCATCACCTACAAAAGTGGTCGGGCATGATGGGAAGCGGCTGTGGGGGCGGCGGCGACGATGAAGATGAAGACGATGGCGAGGACACAGAGAATGAGATGAATGTGGCCGATTAACAAGTCGGACATTCTTCTAACCGTGAAATTACCACTGCCACGCCCACTTTCAAAACCAACGAACGCAAGCATCTCAGAATAGTCTCATTATTATCATATTATATTTACAATCATTTATATATCTTATTATAATTATAACCCGAACAAGGATCTAGCAAATACCTCAGTTACATAATAATTATTATTGCTATTTAAAGAAAGTTATATCTATCTATTTACAACGCAATATAGAGGCCAGAGGCGCGCTACTCTCCAGGCTACCAATCAAAGTCTCAGAACGGTAACTGGAAGTGCTCGACCAGTTGAGATCGCTACCTCGAAGGCATAGATTGTATCATAGTTTACACAAAAATTAGCAACATATTTACACGACCAACTCAATTCAGGATCACACAAACACATACGCACGTTTTTGTTAATATTAAGTTTCAACTCGTTACACGCAATGCAAGTCTATTTATGATTTATGAAAACCAGGATTAGGGGGGATGATCCCGCCCCTGTCTTATTATTGTAATTCAAGTTGTTGTTGTTGTTGTTGTTGTTGTTGTCATTCACGCCACTCACCCATAACTGTTAGGAGTTTGTTTTTGTTTTGATGCCAACAGTTAGTTTGGACATCATCAGTATCATTAGATTAAATTATTACCATAAAAGATTGTTGTGTTTCGAATGTCAAATGAGGAAGAATTTGCTCAACATTCGCATCGTTCAGGCCCGCTGCGCGCGTGGCCGTCTCGCACCCGATTGGCAATCACTAGACAATTGACGGCCGGAATTTGTGCGCGCGCCTGCAAATCTGCGCCGGCTGCTAGGGGCTTGACGTGCTCTCTGCTGTACCTATCCCTCTCATAAGCCTGCCCCCCAGTTGGTGGCCGATGACTTACCAGATCCAGCTGACACACAGGCAAAACACTGTGTTTGTTTGGCGCGCAGTCCGGGCTTGACACTGATTGTTGTTGCATCCGATTGTTTTTGGCTGATTAGACGGGCGGCGATAACAATCAGCTCAGGATGATATCTCTCTTTCTCCCTCTCCTTCTCCCTCGTTTACCAGCATGGAGTCGCCATTGTTACTCACTCTGTCGTGCACTATCCGGCGCAGATAGAGATATGTACCAAGCTTGTCTTACTGCGACCGATCAGTGCCAGGCCAGATGCGCTTGGTTGTGTGAAATCACGAACAGTTCAATGTGCCAAAGCCCCGTAAAGATATGAATCAAGTTATAGATTGAACTATTGCAACCATAAACACCTGTTCCGTCCAAAAACTAGCAAAGAAATGTCTCATCAGCAGGAGAGTTTCGGTGATTCGCTTATATACGACAATGGGCCCACGTAAGTCATCGTCGAATGCACCCAAACCATCTCGTTTGTGCCAAGCGAATCAAACCAGTTGCTAATCGAGACCTCATCAACCACCTGATTCCTTCCAACCGCCACACACACACGCACACACACACACACAGAACGATCCTGGACAGACTGGGTTACGTGAAACAATTGATATTTAGTAAAACTAGACTAGAGTTCAGGCTGTTATGGAGCAAGATCTGGCAAAAGGAGGACGACGAGCTCGGTTGGCTCTTAAACCCATACCGACAAACTAACGGCCAGACACCTGATGCAACACAACTTAATCCATTTGACAAGAACGATCTAGAGGCCAGCTACCAGTACGGTTATGACGATGTTAGCGGCGCCTATGGACGCGAACGAGTGACCATCTATAATCGAGGTCTGGCCAAGAGGCCCGAGAAACGAAGAAGAAGGCGCCACGAGGACAACAAAACTTTCGGTGACAAGGCCCTGGAGTATGCTCGCTACATGGGCATGGGCGTCTACATCACATCGACTTCTTTCCCATCGCCCTTCCTGCCCGTGAATGATGCTGCCATATATGACGAGAAAATGTTCCAAGATGAGAGTCCACGATATCACTATCACAACTCTTATGCAATGAGTAGAGTTTGGTAATGTAATTGAAAGATTCTCAAGCAAAGATTAATATCGGGTGTATTAAAACGCACCTCATTATGCCAGCTTCTTCTTTAATGCGTTCTGTTTGTTGTGACTCACGTGCTCGCTTGGGTTCAGCTTGCAGTATAGTTGATATTAAGTTTGATTTGGGTCATGAAGGTAGTGTGACGAAATACACAATTGGTCGGGGGATGTAATGGTGTTGTTGTATCACACTCATACGCTCTCATAGACGACAAATTGAACGACGCATAATGTAGGTAGAGAGGTTTAAACTTGTAGAGAAATACACATGTTGTCTGTCCGATTGTTTGTAAGTGTAGTTGTATGTGCATGTAGATATATATGTGGGTGTATGTGTGTTGTTTTCTAGGTTTCTGATTGCGCTGTATCTGCATCATCTGGTTCCTCATCTGTTGGTTCAACTGGCGTCGACTTTTCGGCCTCGGTCCTCACCAACTTACCAACATATTCGTACTTCTCCTTGAATTGCTCTAACCATTCTGTAACAGTGTTCATCTGTGACACATTCAAGTCAGAATAATCGTCCCATTCGTCTTCTTTGACAGCATCCACAGAAAATAGTGCAAGTGCCCGAGTCGCATCATTACCAGCCAGTGGCGCATACGGTCCCTCTGGCCCATAAAATCGAGCCCCCTTTGTGACATCATATATTTCTCTATTTACAGCCAACAATATTCTACCCTCGTCGTTACTCTTGCCATCATACTTCTTGAGCTCACCCAATGTCATATCACCCTTAGGGAAGGGTTTTAGTACTTTCCTAGGCTCACTCTTGCTGTCTGTGTTATCATTGGCACTCTTATAGATGAGATAAACAAGTCCAACGCAAAGGGCCGCGAGAAATATGTTTAGAGGCGACGGATCAACAATCTGGAGCATATTCTCCATGATTGACTAACTCGGCTAATTAGTTTCTGTCTCTTGTGGTGGTGCTCGTTGTTGTTGTTGCTGCGCTCAGCCTTTGGTCGGTCAAATACACGGCTAGGATCGGCAAGGAGGTAATATCCAGGAGGAGAAGGATCAAATACACTGATGAAAACCACGAGATTTGATCCAGAGGCTAATGGGTAAAATATGTGTATAATAGGGTAGAGCTGTTGGCAAATATGCCAAGTGATTCTGTGTCTCTTGGGTGAATGTTTTGT
The DNA here is from genome assembly GCA_018703695.1 of Prunus fruticosa. NCBI lineage: Eukaryota > Viridiplantae > Streptophyta > Magnoliopsida > Rosales > Rosaceae > Prunus > Prunus fruticosa. The sequence continues at coordinate 101,997 of JAHHUK010000047.1, forward strand.
TTCTTCTCTGTTTCCAATTTTCTTAGTCGGTCTATCTGGCTGCTTTTTCGATTTCACGTCCATTCATGCAGAGAAGGTTCTCTTGCCCGAGCCGATGGCAACGAGGAAAGTCGGAGCGTCGCACGCGAACACACGCTTCTGCTCCTGATGGGTCGGGTCGCACTTGGAAGGCGGGCCATTCCAATGCACTGATTCGGGCTCGCACCGCGGGTCGCGCACGATGCGAGACAGAAAGCAGAAGTTGCGCGCGGGCCGGCTCGGTTCGGGCTCGCTCGCAACTTTGCGACTTGGCGGCGGTTAACAAGTACCCGCGAACGGTGCTAATCTTCAAGGAACACTTGAAGAGAGATTGCTCACCCGTGCCGCAGCCTTTGTGCGCGACGGCCACGGCTCGGCTCGCTCTAACAAGCACACACTGTTGCTCGTCAGTGTTGCCATCTCATCCAGCAGCACCATCATTAGAGCCACCACCATCAACCACTATCATCACCGGCAGAAGCGGCAGCAGAGGCAACAGCTCTAGCAGCACCAAAACAAAATATTGACACTTGGCGACAACTTGAGTAGAAGACGATCTCAAATTGGATATTCGCAACGACGATAAGATAATCAAAAGCAACTTAACGCGAACTTACTCGTATTGCAACACTCTCACACCGTGAAAAGGAACTCTCGCAAGGATCTCACTTAATCTCGAGGAAACCTACACACCTAATTATTAATTTGTCCTTATCATCATCAACAGCGAGCTTTTGCAGTGAGTGGTCATAAACCAACAAGCACAGTTTGTGTAAAATCATGTAGCATAGCAGGCGAGTTACTCCAACATGTTCTCCGAAACCAACCAATCTCGTTCGAATTTCGCGAAAATAATTAGACATTACCATCCAGAGAGGCTGCTTGAGAACAACAATCCCTCTTTAGTAGACGAACAATCGACTATTGTAACTCACAGAAACAACAGCAGTGGCGAGTTGCGTGGAAGCACTCGCTTAACTACAACTAATCACTCCATCAGTCAACTTATTGCACTACTCGTCAAAAGCCCGCTAGCGCTCGCCTATTACATTGCCTTCTCCATGTCCATGTTTTATCAAGTTATGGGCGCTGGTATCAGATGCCCGAAGATCAAAAAGCATGCCGGTATTAAGCTGAGGCCCATCAATAAGGCCAAAGATCCGTTTGTGCCCAATGATATGCTTTTATTCTCATGCGAATCGGAGGATTTCACGCAAACCATCAAGTGCCTAGACGATGGCCGCTGGAGCGAAATCCCGCACTGTCTCGATCCATCGAACAACACGTGCCCCGAGCTCGAACTCGTGCCGCATGGCACCCACAATGCCTCCGGGTCGGGGCCCTTTAAGGTGGGCACAGTCCTAGCCTTTCGGTGCGAGAACGAGATCCTTCCTCCAAGCATGATGATGCCCTTTATCAATCAACAACAGCAGCAGCAATTGACAACTATCGCACAGTCAATGGCCACAGCCACAACACTGTCGACAACAACAACATCCAAAGCCGACGTGATCCTTCAAAATGCATCGCAGAGCTTTGCAGCGGCGGCGGCCGGCTTCCAGCCACTAAATGAAAACTATGCTAACAACAGTGAGACAGTTCAGCCTTTGCGGTACAATCTGACCGGACATCGGGTACTCAAATGTATGCCCTCGTCCAAGTGGAATCACCCCGTTCCGACTTGCACGCCCCTCTACCAAGAGCCGCCCTCAAATCTTGCCCTCCTGCTGACAACCGCTGCCCTCATACTCATTCCTCTATTGATTCTCATCACAGTTTCGCGCCTAGTAATGAAATGGCGAAAACGTAAGCAACAACAAGAGCGATGGAAGCAATATTTCACTGATTACAAGTATCGACACTCAAAGACAAACATTACATTTGGACAGCGGCCTGAGCAGCCACCAGCACCTACCACTATCCCGGTAACAGACTTGTAACGCTCATGTTTTTCCATAATACTTCATCAATTATAGAGAGTGTCTCATTCCCAGTTTTAAATGAAAGGCGCCAGCACTATTATTAGCTTACTTAATAATTAGACCAAGACAACACGCCAAGTGTGCGGGAGATCAAGTCGCAGGAACACTTAATACTCACACAGTGGAAGAACCCATTGCGTAACGTGCGCGAGCAAGAGGCCGGCCCAACGCCTCGTATTTTTGCACGCAACCAAATCCGGGTTCACCGAACGAAAATCACAACATCAGAAACAACAACATCCAACATGATCACTTGCAATACTCTACCACTCTGAATGAATAAAAGACATTCATCTTCTACGAGATTTGAGAAGAACGAAATCATTTTACATGTAATATCGAAATTGCGAATGAATCAGTCTTTTCACGGTGTCAAACGGACAGTTTTACAACCTAATCGCGCCTAGGGGTGGGCCAAAGATGCTTACTATGCGTGCCTCATTCTTGTCAAGGGGGATCTTTAAGCCACACAATGATCATGTTATGTGAGTGTTGCGGAGCTGGGAAAACCCATTCAACCTAAACGACAGGTCATCCTGGCCTCTCGGTCGGGTTGCAATTTTTGTGGCCACTTAGCGTGGCGTTATTCTCTACTCTAGGAGATTGTCGGATGAGCACGATTGGAAAATCCAATTTTTGTGTTACCAAAACTCGGACGAGTCTCTTGCTTACGCTCACGGTGAAAGCGCATTAAACAATCACGCACAACTCGTGACGACATTTGGATGAGTCAATTTATCAAAGATACAATTTAGAAGCTCAGAGTTACATTTATTGTGTTACTTTGGCTAAGGAGTTTCTTTGGTGTCCGATCGGTTGCCGTGAGGTGTTGCGGGTGCTCGTTTGGATTAAAGTTCTATGACTGTCAAACTTCTCGAGCTTTGCAATCTAGTTTGTTGCCACTGTTGTCCTTGGCCGAATTATAAGGTTTTCACTGGCCGCTGCTGTTGCATCGCTCGCTCGTTGCTGCTGCTGGCCCATATCGTCGCTCGCCATCGACTGCGCGCTTGCCGCGGCAACACGGTCATCCTTGTCTTGGTCGTCATCATAAACGTCACCTGCAATCTCTTGCTGTTGCTCACTTTTGCTGTTGTCCGTTTGTTTTTGGCGCAATTTGTTGAACATTTTCGAATGGGCCGTCTTGAATTCCTCCATAAGCAACTCTAGAAAAAAAATGTATGTTTTTCGGTCGAATTTTGTGTGCATGCCGAATGGGCATGGTTAAAAGAGTGAAGAGTAAGAGAGTCGGTCGGGTTAGTGAGTTTGCTTTGTTTGAAATGACTTTGTTAGTTAGGCTTGTATGATTTATGATGTGAATTGAATATTCCATGGGAAAACTTCAGCGCCGTGACGAACAAGCGGCAAGTCGGCCAGAGCAACAAAGTTATTCTCCCTCCCCCTCCCCCCAGACACTGCGCGTTGTTTGACGAGATAATAATGACATTTGAGCCGCTTGTTTGCCAGGCAAACAGGGCCCGCCTTGGCCGCGGACACTGAGGATAAGGTTCAATTTTCATGGCCTTTTGGAGCGGAACTTTCGCGCGGTGCCCGGCGAAGAGAGCGAACGGTAAATCACAATGAGAGCACTCGGCCGACTAACATGATTATTACCGAGCTCGAGAAGGTTATCAATCTGCTCAACTTGACCCGGCGAGCAAGCGAACGAGCCGGCGCTTATCGCTTGCAGTGTCTGTGCAGTGCTCTATGGCAGCCACTTTCGCTCTTTATCTCGGGAGAGTTTTAGGCGGCGGCGGCGGCGGCAAAAATCAGGTTAACAGCTGGACAAAAGTTATTTGTCTGCCTGTGCGTCACTCTCTCGCTTGGCTGATATTCTCGCAGATTATTCTGCCCGCCCGTTAGATCTAAAAGGTAAATGATGGCACTGATAAAGATTAGACAATTGTCCTCTTCTCTCATACTTTTGTGCGAGATCCTTCAAGCGAAAGGATTCGCGAGACAGACGCGCCTAATTCGACTGATTAGAGCCTTTAAAGTATGGAAGTGGGCAATTGCTCGCCGACCAGCTGCAAGATGCTCGAGTCGTTCAATTGCGCAACTGCCTCGGGTGGTTGCGGATGATGAATGTTGGCCATCAGTCTTGGCGCAACAAACGCGAGAAGAGAGGATTTGCTCGAAGCCGCGCGCGAGTTTGCGATGATGGATGGCCGCGCGAGCAACGGTGACAAGCGAGCTGTGGATGAATTCCGTCGACTCATTAGGGCCATTGCCCCGGCGAGTTTAGACTGCGACAGTGCCCATTTACTGGCATTGTCGTTCTCGTCGTCGTCGTCGTCGTGCCAACATGCGAGCAGAGTTTTTGAGAATTCTTGAGAGAATTTGTTGCTAGCAAAATATGGCCATTTGTCCAAAACCCGTGGGCTTGACTCCCTCGAGCTCTCGCGTCTAGACAAAAGCCGCATTTCGTCTACAACTTGAGTTGGATTCGGTGTATCAGCGCCAGACGAAAGTCAAGTTCACACACACACACACACACACACACACACACACACACACACACACACACACACACACACACACACACACACACACACACACACACCCCACACACACACGCACGCACTTTACAAGCAAAAGACAAGCGGGCGCGTTAAATTGTATCATCGTGGCCGTCGTTGCGCGCACAGTCGACGACGGAGAAATTTGGAGCACGAGGGGACAGCTAGGCTTGGACTTGAAATGTCGAGTCGTCTAATGCTCTAACAGCTGTTGTTGGCCACATTTCTCTCGCTCGAAAGGAGGATGACTCGGTCTGATTGGCACGCTCACTGGCGTGCGATCACTGTGCGTGCGATCACAAGTGCCACTTTGGCCTTGCTCTTGTTCTTGCTCGCCGCTGTCGGCGCCTGTTGCCTCTAGTCTGCCTGCTAGACACAAGTGTGTTGACAAAAGATCGTCGACTTTTCTTTTTGAGAGTGGGAAATACCGTTACAAGTTACAAGTGGCCGTTGCGTGCGAAAACGCCGCCGCTTTCCGTCCGGCGGCAGTGGCCAGTCCGGCGACAAAACGGCGCCAAATTTTGGCCCATTACATTGAGCTTACCGGGTAAGGCACACGGAACGCGCCCGTGGAAACTAGGAAACTGCCAAGGCCAAGAGTGAACTGAAATTATTTCGTCGTGCTGGTCGGCCGCGTCAAAGCTCGGGCGCACTTGGTCGTCGTCCAGCACAACTCGAAGCTCCACTCCCGCCGAGAGATCATGGGCTATCATGTCTCTGGACTCAATCGCCCGCCCGCCCGCCCGCCCGCTCGCTCGCTCGCTCGCTCGATCGTGCGTGCGTGCGTGCGAGTCGCGGCGTTGGCGATTCGAAAGACCGTGTGTTTGATCCCGAATCGAATGACAAAATTGCATTGTTGGCTCGCCACTTCGATTTGCGAGCCAGTGTGCTCTTCCTGCTCCTCTCGCGAGAATTGCTTGAAAGTTGCCTGAGAGAGTTACATGCTCGCAGCTCACAAAACACAAGCGAGAGTGTATCGAATTGGTGGCGCGCATAATTGTTGCAGGCGCGCGAGACAACAAACACCTGTCACTCGTCTCGCGCGGCCGGACAAACCAAAGAATTGATAATCAATACTTACCGTGCTGACGCCGTCGCGTGTACTCCTCGTCGCGCAACTTTGATGCGGCAGATGAGCCGTCGGGTTTGCCCGCCGACGGCCGCCCGCGATGACAGCCACCGGCCGTTGATTTGCTCGAATAGCAACACTTGTTCTTGCTCGTCGCCGCCGTCACCTCGGACAAGTTGCCCGCGCACTGGCCGCGCGGCAAGCACTCACTTCCGGCTGCCACTGGACAACAGGAGCACTTGTTGCCCCTGAGAGCCGCCGTCTGCTTGTTTGCATTGATTATTTTGATTAGAGTCGCGCTTTCGCCCGGCTGCTGGGCACCACGACTTTTGGCGCCTTTATTGCCACTAGCGGCGCCGTTTGTGCTCTCAGTGGCCGCCTGCTGGCTCGCGAGCATCTTTAGTTCGTCCACAAAGCACAGCTTGTTGCTCTTGCCACCACCGCCACTTGTCGGCTTGCTTGCCGTCGGCTGGTCACTTTCGTTCAATTGCCCACTTTGATCCTTGCGCTTGTGATGACCAGGGCCGGCGGCCGTGGGTGCGCGCAAAGTTTGAGAGTTGTCGTCGAGCGACGGCATCGGCGGCGGGCAGGGGATGTGCTCGCGGCTGGGCGCGGCAAGTGCTGGCCCGCCAAGAAGTTTGCTTCGGAGAAGCTTTGGAAGTTTTGGCGAGCTCTGTGACTCGTGTTTCTCAAAGATTTTGCCAGAAACTTGCGAGATTTCGTAGTGGCCCGAGGCACGCGAGGCGCCGCTTAATGAGGGCTTGCCGTGCGCGGTCGTGCTGCAGGAACTTGGCGAGGATAAATAGTGGGGCGAGGAGAGGGGCGAGCACGAGGACGAGTCAGAGGACGAGCTAGGCGAACAGGTGGCACTGCCGAGACTGCCCGAGCTGCCGCAGCTGCTGCTGATCTCAATGCTCGGCGTGCCCGGGAGGTTTGTGTGGGACGGGCGGGGCGCCGCGGGTGCAACTGGGGCCCTTTTTACGCTGCACGGTTGCGGGTTGAAAGTCGACAAGCGGCCCCGTGTGTCGCGCTGCTGACTGGGCGCGGGTAAGCACGCGAGCACTCGCCCTTGTAGGCGCTCGCCGCCGGAAGTGCTCTGGTAGCCGCTCGAGTCTGTGGAGGCGCCACTTCCTTTGGTTGCGCGCTTTTGCACGCGCGAAACGCCGTCTGACTGGGCGCGCTCATTGAGGATTTAATCGGTCGCATTCCGGATGGGCCCGGAGAGGAGAAAGAAGAGGAGGAGGAGGAGCAGCAGCACGATGAGCAACAAGTGGCCGGGTGTCTTAGTTGCTGTTGCATTAGAAGGTGTTGCTCGAGCAGCAGGAACTCGCTCGTCCGGTTCGGTTTGCGCGCCCGTGCCAGTTGCTCGCCTGTCAGCTCGTTGATGGCACAACAACTGGCAGCCGAGGACACTTCGCTGCCGCCGACGCGGTCAGTGGCAATCATGCCCGTCGCAGTGGCGTAATTGTATACGAGCTGCGGTGGCGTTGGCGCGCCACGGCCGACGACGTCCAAGTGGCACGCGATCGGCCTGAGCAGACCCGCCGACGCGCTCGAGCTCGAGCTCGCAGCGCAGCAAGCGGCGCCACTTGTTTTCACTGTCGGCGCGCGATGCTGATGATGGGGCAGCCAGAGAGCAGCCGAGTCATGATGGTGATGCCGTTTGCCAGCAAAAGCCGACTGGCGCGCTTGTCGCGCAGAGCCGCTGGCGCAGTTGTTCGCGTTGATCACTTGTTGTTGCTGTTTGCTTGCCATATAATTCAAGTTCATGTGCATCAAATTCAGTTTGTCCTCACTGCGCGCCTTGAACTTTGATAGGGTGACACTGCAGGGCCTGCTCACGGGTGGCGGCCCGACTCGTGGCGCGTGACGCATAGTTTTGCTGGTGACCACCGCCTGTTGGCACTCGTGACAGTTGCACGCACTCGCTCTTGAATTGAGTATTATCTGCTTGTGAGTGGCCTGGCGATCGTGCAAGAGCAAATGATGTTGGTGTTGCGTGAGCGGACAGCACGATGCGAGCGGTTGTCCGAGGACGCTATTCGATCGCCGGTAAAACGGCGTGGGTCTGCTATCACTTGCGGCCGGTAATTGCGGCGCCGCGTTCCTCTGGCGGCTAGTCTGGCACCCAACTCGCTTGTATCTGTTCAATTGTTGCTGCTGTTGCTGCTGCTGCTGCTGCAACATTAACAAGTGGTTGTGCTGCATTTGCTGCTGCGGCCCGCTCAAGTTGTCCATGGACACGTATCGCTGAAGGGCGCGGGCGGGCGGCGGCGGCGGTGGCGCCCTGTGAGTCTTGGACTTGATCTCTTTCGCCGCCTCCGCAGAGCCCGGCGCGCCTCTCTGTTTGAGATCGTTCGTCGTGAGAAAGAGACGCGAGTTGACGAGACTGTGCATTGAACTGTAATGATGCAATTTGCAATTCTGCTTGACGATCTTGATTTCCTCTTGCAAATCGCGCTCATCTCGCGCGTCCTCTAAATCTTCGAGCGCGCGTGGCTTGATCGCCAGTCTCATTGTCTCATTGGCACGCTCATCTTGCTTGTTGTTTCTAGCTTGAGATCTTTGATTTTTCACGACGGCGCGCGTCTTGCCGGCGACACTTGTGTGCTGCTCATTTGCATTCGATGTCTCGTTGTTTGGTGTGCCCGAACGATGGCAACACGAGTTGCAAGACCGACTGGTGGCCAAATCATCACGTTGATTAGCACCAGCAGCAGCAGCAGCAGCAGCAACAGGAGCGGACACAGCGGCACTTTCATCCTCGTCCTCCTCCCCCTCGGCCGAATTATAATAATTTAATTTCATACTCCTGGGGCTCTCATGCGTCTGGAGCCTGTGATTAACAACAAGTGACGACGACGGCAACTTTGCATCATCATTATCACTGGCCGCCACTTGCTGCTGTTTGCGCTGTCGCTGGCCAGCCGCAACCAACTGCTGCGCGACAATTGAACTAGAACAGGTAGGCCGACGGGCGGTGGGCGCTCGCTGTTGACGAGCACCGAGCGACGACCGCGTCGAAGGCAGACGATCCGCAGGTGACGACGACGGCGACGGCGACGGCGACGAGGGTGCTCCTCGGCCAGCATTGCACTGGCGCTCGCGCTCGGCTGAGCACTCGAGCGCTCGCATCGCATCCTCTGCATCATGCCGATCAGCTGGTGGCGGCGGCATCCTCGCGTGCGGCGCCAGTGGTGATCCGATTGTCTTTGTGCAGTCAGCGCTCTCGTTTTTGTCCTCGGGCTTTGCATGCCCGAGTCGACTGGCCGGCTGTCGCTCATCGTCGTCGTCGTTTGCATTCGTGCAGTCAATAGCGGCCGACTGGTCATGTTGCGACTTTGCATTGCCATCGACGGGCTTCGTCGTGGTTGTTTGTCGTCGCTGGCACGGCTGCCGCTGCTCGCCAATTGGACCACTCGCAGCGCCGTCCAATCTAATTGACGAGTCTGCTTGTTTTTGCTTCTGGCCTTGCCGTGGTCGTTGAATCGCCGGCTGACTGTCGCCTTTGAATGATTTCGTCTGGCCCACTTGTTGCTGTTGCTGATCGTGCGCGCACGACACACTTTCGATGGCCACTTGTTGCTGTGGACGCGAGGGCGGCGCGGGCGGCGGCTCGAGCGGTTTCCTGCGCCGATTTTGCGCATCCCCCATCGCTCGCTGACTCAGCGCCGGCCGCCGCGCCTTGAGATCGTGATGCTGCTGCTGCTGGTGCTGGTGCCACTTGCACTCGGCCAGGTGCCTGAGCGCGGCCCCTTTGCGCACGAGCAACAGGAGCTCGTCTTGCTGCTGCTGGAGCGATTTAATTAGCGCGATCGCCTCCTCGAACGGTAATCGCGAGAGCTCCTGATTGCCCGCTTGCACAAGCTGATCGCCGGGCTCGAGGCCGACGCGTTCGGCCAAACTCGCCGGCTTAACATTTTGAACAAATATCCCGGGCCACTCGTCGGGCCCCTTGACGACGCCGCACCCGAAGGGCTCGCTGGTGCGCCGCCCACCCGGCACGCGGACGGGCGTGGCCCCGTCCCGCGCCGATTCAGCATTAGTCGACTGGCCACTCTGCACAGAGGACATGCTAATGCTGCAGCCCGAGGACGAGCTCGCCGCCGAGCTCACAAGTTGACACGCCTCCTCTTCTTCTTCTTCTGTCGCCCCGCCCACTACGTGCAACAGAGTGATCTCGGCTTCTTCTTCTTCTTCTTCTTCTTCGTCGTCGTCGTCGTCGTCGTCGTCTTTGATTGAGGCGCCCGAGCACGACGAGGACGCGCCCGAAGTGAACGTGAGCGACTGGCTCGAGGCGGCCGAGTCGTCCTGATAGCTCGAGGATTGTCGCTTTTCGCGCACACCACTCACATTTGGCGACATCTTAAGCCGCTCATCAGCGGCGCAGTTCAATTTAGTCGAATCGCCATCCAAATCGTTCAACAGCAACAGGTGCGGCTCATCGGCGTCCACCTGTGGATTAGTGCTTGCCCTGTCAATCGCATCGGATTGCTCCGACTCAATTTGCAACCATCTAATTGGCTCGCCCGTTCGCTCCTGAAACGGGATCTTGCCCACATACTTGACCAGTAGGCAAATTTCATCACATTTTGGCGCGCGCCTGATCAACTCTATGACCTCCTCGTAAGTTGCCTGGCTCACTTGCAGCCCGTTTACCTGGATTAGTTGATCGCCAACCTGTTAAGCGCGCGTTTAAATTGATTAAGTTAGTTGTTAGTTTAATTGTGCCAGTTTAAGTTGAGAGTGAAAGTTTTGATTGTCAAACCATCAAGTCGAACGAGCGAGATAATCTCAATTACTAAACGAAGAAATACAATCTCACTGGCGTAAATTTAATGGCCGCCATCAGCAGCTTGCACTAGAGCCAACAACAGGTTGCCACATTGTTAGGAGCTTGTTAAGCACTCGCAAGCGAAATAACCGTTCGCTTGAGCACTCGAGCGAACGCGCAAGCCGCTGGACAGATTCACCATGAGTCGGCTTCTGTGTGCGTGTGTTTGCAGGGCATGCTCGCACACACACACACACACACACACACACACACACACACACACACACACACACACACACACACACACTCACACACACACACACACACACACACACACACACACACACTCGCAGTGTGAGAGCGCGCATGAGAGCACGGGCAAGCGGCGCGCACAATCAACGGGCGGCCATATTTATTGCGTGCGCTTCCTGATCGGCGGGCAGCCCGTTCTCAAGCTGGACGCGCGCGTTTTGTCGCGCCAGTCTAACCAAATCAACTGCACTTGCCAGCGGGCGCGCAGGTGCGCATTCTGGCGCCACTCGGACATTGTAAGCAATAACAATGAGCGTTTGGTAATGATCATCATCATCATCATCTTGAGTGCGTGCGTGCGTGTGGCAACAACTTGCCAGCAGCGGCAGCGGCAATAATAATAATAATAATAATAATCGACACTGTGCACGGGTATTCAAACAAGTTGTCGCCCGGCCCGGTCCGCTCGCTCAAACAGCCAGATTGGCAACCACTTGCCGCCCGAGTCGCCCGTCACTGATCGTGGCGTGGCAACTGGACGACGATGAGAGCCGATCGCCATTGCCAGAAAGTGAAAGTTTTACGAGCGCCAGCGTTAAATTGGCCGCTTGTTGCCATTTGTGGCCTGCCGCTTGATCCTAGCGCGCCAAGAGTCCAGCTGAAACTTGTCCGAAATGATGCGGCGGCGTCTCGCATGTGCGTCTGCCTGTGAGAGCGCGCGCCGGGCAATCGCGCGAACACGATCAACAGGCGAGCGGAAAACGATGGGAGTTGCTCGCCGCCGCCAGTTGGTCTTGGCAACCTGCGCGCGCTAAACTTTATTGGCGCGCTCTCACACGCACGCACGCACGCACGCACTAGCGCACTCACGACGTTAGCTTGACGGCCGGCCAACGACGAGCGAGCGAGCGAGCGAGAGCACTTACGAGACGAGTGTTCGTTTGCTCATCGTCGGCGAGCTGGCGCTAAATTGGCGCCAATAACAATAATTGCCCGCGCCCGATCAATTCTCGGCCTGCTCAACATTGGCACTTGCGATCACACACACACACACACTCGCGTTTTCTCTCCCTTTTAGGCACACACGACGATTCTCGTCAGCGGAAGTGAAGAAGATCCAGGTGATAGTTCGCACACGACGAGCTCGATTGCTTACCTTGAGGCCGTTTTTGCTCGCCTGGCCCGCGAGCTCGACATGACACGAACACGCCCACCGAGGAGCCGGTCGCTTCTCGGCCTGTGTGTGTGCGTGTGTGTGTGCGTATTCAGGTTGCGTCATGGTTGAGGTGGTTTGTTTTGTTGTTGTTGTTGTTGTTGTGTGCGAGTTGGGCGTTAGTTAGAATTAGAGTTCGTTTAGTTAGTGAGTGGCCAGGTAAAGGTGGAGCTGATTCGCTTCACGTTGCGCGTCATCATGGACGACGACGACGACGGCGCAGACGAGAGTTCATGGGCGTGTGCCGCTTTCGCGCAGGCCCAGGCGGACAAAGTGTTTGCAAATATTTGTCGCGGCAAACGGGAGCTGCCACCCTAAGCGAAACCGTGCGAGGCGAGCGGGAACTTGAACTCGATTTCTGGCCTTTGAAGTGGGGCAACAATTTTTTGAAAGAAAAAATCGCCACAAGTCACACACACATATTAGGCGGAATGTCGATCGCGATGCGAATACTCGACTCGAGCCGAGAGCAGCACTCGCGATGCGAACCGCGGCCGCCAGACGCGAACGAGCAAAAAGGGGCAAGCCGGCGGGAAACCAAGTGCGCGCGCGCGCGCGCTCTTCTAATGAGAACAATAAACTGGCCAACGGGCGGGCCGGCTCGATGGCCAGAAATCTTGTTAGGCCAATCTCTTTTCGAGTCTCGAGTGCCGCCAGGGTCTAGACAATGAGCGCATGGGGGCTTGTTAGTTTTACAGCTCCATTACACCACACACAACAACAACTCTGCACACAACTCGGAATTTGGTCCTCGGCGAGTGGTCGCGCACTGAGTCGACCAATATCTCACCAGGAAGCGGCCGGCCGATGTGATGGCCACTAGCTCGCTGAAAGAAAGGGTTGTGTTTCATGTGTGCGCAAAACAAGAGATGCAAATTGGGGATTGCCCTTGCTGCTGGCCAGGCGCGCAAACAATTGAGTTTCAAGCTCGAAGACAGACGGCGAAAGAGAGAGAGGGAGAGAGAGATCGGCTTAAGCAAGTGGCGAGTTTTGCATGATGAGCCATTCGCTCGCGCACTGGCTAATATCCGCCACTTGTTAACAGGCAAAAGTTCGCTGTGCCTGTGTCCTTACGTAACAAGACCGTTGGATAGACTAGAACAATTCGGCTATGAACTGAACTCTCTCGCGCTCGGGCGCTTAGGATCAACAGGTCGCGCTGGACTCGCGTGCGTGTGATATGCAAGAGGAGTAGACTCGTCGCGTTCGTCTCTCCGCTCGCATTCATCACACGGGGGCGGCACAGGGGAAAGCTGTGTCTTGTGCTGGTTAGAGAAAAGAGAGAGAGAGAGAGAGAGAGAGAGAAAAAGAAAGAAAGAAAAAGAAAAAAAAAAAAAGAAAGAAAAAGAGAGAGAGAGAGAGAGAGAGAGAGAGAGAGAGAGAGAGAGAGAGAGAGAGAGAGAGAGAGAGAGAGAAAAAGAAATCTAGACACTGGCTAGGTGAGACGGCGGGGATTAAGAGGCGACTAATTAGGCAAGACGAACTTTGTGTTGGTTTGTTACACGCGAGGCGAGATTCGAACAAGCATCGAGTGCACCAGACAACGCCTGAGAGAGTTGCGGCTCGCTCGCTCGTCGTCTGCCACTTGTCGGCGTTTAAATTTCATCGCCGTAATGAGGATGACACAACCGCATAGTGTTTAGTGATTGCGAACTCTGCGGTGGTGTTGCGCGCGAACCACTCGGGCCACTTAGAGCACAACACGACAGATGCCGGATGAGAAATGTTGTTGTCCCTTGCGGAGAGAATCCGCAAAGTTCCATTCGAGCCGCGCCGAGCTGGCCGCTTTCTGGTCATTCATGCAGCAATTCATCATCGCAAGGCAAATGGCGAGTCTGTGCCAGTGTGTGTGTGTGTGGTCAACTGCCCACGACAAGACGCCACAAGTTCTTCTCATGAGACGGCGGGCGAGCGGACGGACGAGGACAATCGAGTTGCGGGTCGGCGCGCAATGGCAAATTACATTGTTGCGCGCTCTCATCCCGACGGTGGCGCTTCTCTTTCTCTCTCTCTCTCTCTCTCAAGTTGAGTGCTCGCTTGCAAACTAACCGCTCGGGTCTTCTTCCTCGTTCTCGGCGAGAGAAACGTGCGCGCCGCCCGTACGAACTTGCCGGATCAAGTTGAGGTGGACCAAAAGTGTGCGCTGGCAATAGAAAGTCATTGTGTGTGTGTGTGTGTGTGCGCTTGTCTCGCGACGTCGGCGTCTCTCGAGTGACTCTCGCTGAAAACTGGAGCACGCTCAAGGAAGCGAAAGTTTAATCTCAACTACTGACCACCACCTGTGTGCACTCTCACTAGTTCGTGCGAGCGTGCCGTGTGAGTTACTTGATATGAGTTTGACCGCACGAACACGCCGTCATGAAGCTCATGCAGGTGGGCGAAAAGACCAGAAGCTTGCGAGAGCGCGTCCGGTCGAGCCGAGTCAAAGCGCGTTAGTGTAACACTCTTGCGCGGGGGCCACTCGTTCACGTGAGACGACTGGCGCACGAAAGTCAAAAGAGAGAAATTTCATTAGCAACAAGTGGAGTGCGCTGGCCAGGTGAAGGTGATTATTATCTCGCTGCTAGTTTGATGAAGTGAAAAGTTTCGTCGTCCGTCGCCAAGCGACCAGACGACCAGGCGAATCTTTTGTACCGTTGTCGGCTGTGGTCTTGGTGCACACTCAGGAGAGGAAAGAGTTGCGCGCACGCCGGGGACGTAAAATCATTTTGCGCGCGGAGAGTGAATTGCACAGGTTGCTACCGTGCGACACGCCCCCTTTTGAGCTCGTCCGCCGCCGATGACGAGCGGACGAGCTCGAAATAATCTTTGCGCGCAAACAATTGTTTGTTGGGCGCAAGCACTCCACATGTCCTCTCGTCAGCCAGGAGCGCGAACGAGTTAACACTGGTTAAGGATGGGAAAGAGAGAGAGAGAGGGAGAGAGAGAGAGAGAGAGAGAGAGAGAGAGGGAGAGCAAAACGGCGGGAGGCGATAAATCATCGATCTTACAAGTGGTTGCGCTTGAAACTGATGGGCGGGCGAGTTGGCGCCGGCCGGCTTACCCTCGTCGGGCGGCTGTTTGTGTGCTAAATCAAGATAAACGCGAGTCGAGTGGCGGCAGCGGACGACGATGATCGATCAAGCGAACAAGCGCACACTTTCACGCAAACGCGATAGACTTTCTCTCGCCCGGTAGCACACGAACTGCGGCCGCAAGATTGCCGAGCCGCGATAATAATGACGAGATGGAGCATATCTGCCATTCCCACTGCGCACCACCCACTCGGGTGCGCAGGGACATTTGAATAGTGAGATGTGCTTGGTTTAGCTTCGATGGTTGCGCGCATCTCTCGCGTAATTAATTATCCGCCTCTTTGTCTCAATAGTGCGCAGATAAACGACCGGCTCAGCTCATCTGTTTGTGTGTGTGTGTGTGTGTGTGTGTGTGTGTGTGTGTGTGTGTGTGTGTGTGTGCAATACTCTCACTTTCACTTTTGAAAGCCATGCCAAGCTCCAGGTGAGCTCGGCTGAAAAATTGAGTGAACTTTTTCTCCTGTCTTCGAGAGAAGGCCGGCAGGCGGGCAGCAAATTGTTCTCTCTGTTTGCGAACGGACAGATAGAGAAAGAGGTGAAAGATTATCGTCCGGCTACGAGGCGATCGAGCAAACAGCCGGCCGAGCGAGTGGCCGATCATTATCGCGTACGAAGGTTTGCGTTCGAGGCGCTAGCGAGTTTTGAGTTCATTACGGCGCAAATCAAACGCGCCGCAAACCATTTGTCATGCTCGGAGTTCGTCGAACAGCTCGGCTGAGTGATTTTCAGCTCTATCAGCTCGGCGAACCGCAAAAAGTGGCACATTCGATTCGAAGTGCGCAAATCCAATGGACGAGCGGCGGCTCATTACACAGTCGCCTATTTAGCCGCCGCTCTCTTTCCCTTGTTTGAATCTCAATTTCGATTCTCTTGTTCTGCTTTACTTTTCACGAATCTCGACCCGACCCTGGACACTCCCAATGTGTTTTTTGTGTGTGTGTGCGAGCACAGGCACTGATTAAGGTTCAGGTGGCCACAGTGAACCTTTGGGAAATCAATTGTCTTGTTTGCCGTGTGTGTGTGTTTGTGTGTGTGTGTGTGTGTGCGCGCGTGTGCCAAATTACTCTCTTGAGCGCTCGTGCGCGCCACACCAACACGACCTGGTGATTTACCGTCTACTCGTTCGCCCGTTCGCGCCCAACAGCGCTCATGAACGTGACGCGGCGCCCACTTGACTTTGTAGGCGAGCGCGAGCGAGGGCGGCAGAGGTCGGCCTTCGCGCACGTTACGCAACTTGGCTGGCCACAAGCCGGCAACAAGTCGGCGGCCGGTCGCATCATGAGCATCTAAACACCCTCTGGCTTCGCCCTTTTCTCGATCAATCTCTCTCTCTCTCTCCTTTGTGTTTTGGCGCTGCTGCTCCTTGCCTTGGCGAGTGTTGGGCGTGTTTGGCGCACCAAACAAAACCAGGCCAAGCCAGGAGAAGAAATACGATGACAGCGAGCAACAACTCAGCCGGCGACTTTCATCAGCGGCTTGGCAGTTTGCCGGCTCCCGGCGGCGGCGGCGGCGGCCGAGTGCGTGCCGCACACTTTTGTTTCCATTTGCATGTTAGCGCGCAATGAGGACTTTGAGCGAGCACGATGAGCGAAATCGGCGGCGGCGGCGTTGCTGAACAACAACAACAACAACAAATAACAACAGCAACAAGTGGCCATCGAGCCGACATCACCTGGGGCTGCTTGCTCGCTCGCGCGCCGGCTAGCTTGGCGCGAGGCAATGAATCGTCGAGAGGCGGCAGGAAGTCGCGATGGCGCTCGTGACACATCAATTCAATCACTTGGCCGAGCGAGCGAGCGAGCAGGCTCGTTCGCCCGCAAGCCCCATCACGCCCGATCGAGTCGGCGGCCGGGCGGGCAAAGGCAATCAAGCCAACGGGACTGGCCGGAAAGGAGCGCATGGTCAAAACCACACAAAGGGCCGCGCGCTCATGCTGATGAGTGGCTCTTGCATGCGCTCGCTCGGATGCCAACTTGGCACATCTTTTGCATCCTCTGGTCGGCGCGCACGCACACACTCGCGAAGTGCATCGGCCGCCAGCCAACTTAGAGCGGAGAAAACAAATAAAACCAGATCAACTTGGCGGCAGCCGAAAAGAACAACGTGAGTGAACGAACGACGAGCCAATTCGGGAGCGATGCGAGATGAGATCGCACACGCGCACGGCGCATTTGCCATTATCCGGCTGACCATCTTGATTTCAATTTGCGTTCGCCGTTCGTTGCCGAAAAGCCGCTCGCCCCACTCGAGCTCAATAGGTAGGGCGGCCTGTGGACGGGCAAAGGTGAGACAGACGCACAGCACAAATACAACAAGACAATAAACTCGCAAGTGCGCGCGAGTCCATTGTTTTCGGGAGCATCTCGAGCCGGCCGCTTGATTAACTCGATATGTGGCAGCGAGCCAAGAGGGCGGACCGCACGACTGGCCAACCGAGTGACCGACACCTCCGAGCGCCACCTCCACATTAATTGATTTCAACGAGCGCTTCTCCTCTCTTGCGTAAGAAAGGTAAATGAGAGAAAGTGAGACACACTGGCCGGCTGATTAATCTGACACCTTCCTTTCTCCCCTTTCCAACGTGAGTCGGTCAAATGTATCTTCGTGCCCGGCAGGAGGAGAACAATAAACGAGCCGATTGTGGTCGGCCCGTGTGAGCGTGCTACCAAATGAACATAACAACACAAGAGTGCTTAGAGTGTCCGTTTGAACATGGGCAAACGAACAAAACAAACACGGCGGTTGTCTGCGAGCGAGATTCAAAGCGAAAAAGCTTTGAATTTTCGCCGACCGCAAATTTAGGGTCGCGCGAATCTTGCGCAACGCAAAGTCCTCGCGCACGCCCGCCCGGCTGGTTATCGTTGGGCTGAAACCGCGTGCGCGCGGCGCGCGCACCCGTAGCAAGATTTCTCGCGGTTTGCCAAAGTCGCGCCGGCCATCAATCAAACGAGTGGAATCAGCAAAACCTGTTGTTGCTTGAAACATGATTTCTCTTTATTTTTAAAAACAAACAAACCGAACTTGCGTGAGAAAACCGCGCTCCCGCCAGTTTCCTAATCGAGACTCAAAAGCACTCGTCTAGTGCACTGCGCTGATATGGCCGGCGAAATGAATGCAAATTAGCGGAGTCGCTTGTCAATCGGCCTCCTCGCAATTTTTAGGAATTTTGAGTTTTAAAAACAAAAAATGAAAACTTGAATAAGAAAGATCGCATTGAAGGTCATCCGGGACTGCTCGGGTCACACTCTCGATAGCGCGCGAATCAATCAGGCGCATTTGATAGCGGGGGCGGTGAATTCAAAGTATCAAATGGCGAACAAAAAAAAACTTACCTCCGCGCAATGAGAATCCAAGTTTCTTGTTGCCGCTCTGCGTGTCGTCCTGGCGCAACTTGACCAGCCGAAATCCGTCAGGCGAGATGACGATCGAGTTCTGTTGGGCCATTGAGCGTGCGGCTCGTTGTGTTTGCATCTTGACGCCGTTCGATGAGACTCATCAACGTTCCGACTGATTAGCTAGGCCGACTTGCTTTTGGCCTCTCCATTTGATGTCTTGAGTCTAGCTTGACTTTTACAGTTTAGTTGAACTGTTGCTTCGCGCGATTGACAACTTGGAAAATCTGACAACTTGAACGGGATGACAAAACGGCGACAATACTTTTCGTAACTCGCTTTGGTTTGTCACTTTAAGTTTTGAAGAATCGTGTAGATGTGTGTGCGTGTGTGTGTGCTTGTGAACTTGCGAGCCGAGACAATCCAAACAAGGCAAAGTCCCGGGCGGTTTTCTCGAGGATTTGCTCGTTCAGCTTTCTCTCTCTCTCTCTCTCCCTCTCTTTCTCCCTCTTTAGTTCCAGTCGGGTTCAATTGTTGTTGTTGTTGTTGTTGCTCGCTTGCTGTTCGCCGACCAATGAAATGCTCAATGAGCGCGCCGGATTTGTTGTGTGTGTGTGTGTGTGTGTGTGTGTGCGTGTGTGCCTCGTGACTCGCAAAAACGCGAAAGCGTAGCAACAGCAACAACAACAAACAAAGCCCGCGCTAGTGACCAATTCTCTTCGCTCGTCTGCCGCCGAGGTGGTCACAACACATCGCGACTAGTGCTCGCTGTGCTGGTGCGCAACTCCATTGCTGCCATGAGACTAGAGAGAAACAGAGAGAGTTGCCGCTGTAGATCCGTGCCGTTGGTCAGCTGGACAGAGCTTTGTCACGCATGCGCACCGACTCGTTTGCGAACTAGACACAACGCGACCGCCATTGCTCACTCTCGCGCGCGGCGAGTGTCCGGCAAACTCGCGCGAGAGCCATCTAGCGAGCCACAGTTGGGGTGTTATTTTGAAAATGGTCGCCGGTCAAGGTGAAAGGCGAAAGGCGATGATAAGAAACACAATTGGAATCCCCGGCGATGATTGACCGATACAAAAGCGCAACTCTAGATGCGATTTTGCCGCGAGAATGATCATTATCTCGCACCACTCACAATGAATTATCTTGCCATTTGCGGCTCCTCGAGAGTTCGCCACTAGATTCCACTGCAAGTGGCCCCTTTTCGCGCCATAAAAAGCCACCCGCAAACAACGGCCATTCTCGTTCGCATCACACCTCGTTGGCTTTCACGAGCCACAAGAATCTGCGCCGTCAGACGGGAAGAGCTTTCACTTGTCGAGAAAATTGAGTTTGATTGCGTCATCGTCTCGAATATTTTCACGACGACAGCTGACCAATAGAAAGAACTGCGACTTACCTTGGCGTCACTCGATACGAGTTTTCGCCTCTTGAGACATGATGAAAACTTTAGGTGACTCACCGGTGGATCGAGTTGTCACCCAGTTTCTTGTGTGTGTGTGTGTGTGTGTGTGTGTGTGTGTGTGTGTGTGTGTGTGCCTGTGTGCCACTCGCATCCGGCCATTTGGCGCACAAAATCAATTGTGCCGGCGACCATTCGCTAGGGCGAATGGTCGCCGGAACATCCTGCTATTGTCTCAGTCCCGGCAATCAATTTGACCTTTTGGCATCAGTCGCGCGCGGTCATTTGCATCGGTTGTTCCAAATTCGATTGGTCAGAATCGTTTAGGCCGCGCGCCAGTCGCTTGATCGAAATCAATTTTCGCCGCTACTTTTGCCTTCGCTCGAACAGAACGCTGTTGGTCACTTGTCTGCGCACGGAACTCGGGCAACAACACAAGTCCTGCTGCAGTTGGCAACTTGCAAACCATTTCCTATCACTCGTCTTGTGATCGCGCGCTAGTTCTAGTTTTTTTTTCCCAGGAGCATTTGCATGATTATTGTTTCCAGAGCGGCCAGATCGATCCAGGCGTCAGCAAACGCGCGAGCTCATTAGCCGTCAGTTGCTTTTATCGCCAGTCAAGGGATTACATCCTCACGGTTAGTCGAGGCTGAGTTGCATGACAGCCACCTGAGGCAAAATGCAAAGTTGCGAATCAATAATATGGCAAAGTATGTTTGTTGTCTCACTAGACTGGTCAGTTGGAAGACGGCATATTGAAATCAGTGCGCGCTTGAAATCAGTATCGCCCGATTGCGCTCGCACTGGGATCGATAACTTGTTACCAGTTTGTGCTGGTGCATCATTTGACCTGTTGTGACTCTCTGGTTGTTGGTCTATTTTGAGAGCCTTCTCCACGGTGCTAGTGAGAGATCGTTTAGATGCACATGGACGCGTTGGTTGCCACACAAACAAGTGCGAGCGAGCGAGACGGAAGGAAGAGGAAGGATGACCAAGAAGCCTGTCTGCCTGTTAGTGCAACTGATTTGATGCTCTTGTTTCTTCCTTCCTAGGCGTTAAGAATGTCTTGGAGTTTAGATTAATTTTCAGTACGTTTAAGTGCCAAAAGCGTTTGTTCGTAAGCCGCCGCATCTACCACGGTTCTTGAGCAACCTGATCTTGTCACTATTAGTGCAGTCTGTAACGCGTGAATCTCGCAAACAAAACGCACTTATTTTCGAAGGGGCAGAGCGAGAGTGCATTCCGGTGAGCAGATTGCCTTTTCCAAACCTCTGTCCATGCTTCTCGTCTGGTGCGTTTGAAGATTTGTAGCGCCGCAAAATGCATCAATTTTCATAGACACATCTTTGAATCACCCGATCGTCGCTGCTCTCACCTCGCTACATTGCGCGAGTTCTCCTCATCCCTTGCCTGGGCTGCAAGTAACATTACTGGCACACATGAGAAAACTCACTCAATTTACGAAAGAATCATATGTGACACTTTTTGACACTTTCACGATTGCCTTATTTCAAGTCAACATTCTCTGTCAGCAAGCACATTACGTCCGAGTATTATTTTTAGGCATAGTATAACTAGCATATATCATGCTAAGCTCGACGCACCGGTCTTATGACTGCTCCAACTAACGCACGCAAGGCCCCATTGAGGACGTGATGTGACGTCTTTAGCGCATCTAACTGCCGTCCCTACGACAGCGATTTCACCGAATCCCCGGCTCTGGCATCTGGCAAACTTTCATTCATCAGTAGCAGTTCTAACAAATAGAAGGGTAAGTAGAGATTGGTGAAGTGAAGATAAAAACACGAAATTCAATCTGTAGGTGAGGCGACTCACTTACAGTTAGCAGGCGTGCCAGCGTTTGCTTGCAATCCCCAGCAAGGAGATTGCAAAAAGGATTAGCAAACATAGAGTGGCCGAAAAAGTGGAAGAATATCGCGAGAGACTGTCTGCTAAAATAGATGGCGTCAAGGGTAAATACCACAGGGCGGTCGGCTATGATTTGGCGCAAATATTGATAAATGTCAACACTGACTCTTCTCTTGTCAACAAGTAACAAATAAACGATGTCATATCTCATCACATTCTCCAGTTTAAATACTCTTGAATTACGACCACAAGCATGCAAGGGTTTGCTCTCGTAACGTTACTTATTTACTTAGTTTGATTGCCAATCCTCGAATGCCTCAGTGGCTTGTTTGTGTCTCAATTTATATAATTCGATTGGCAACTACAGGACGTTGAGCGCTGATAACCAAACTTCGACTTGAGTCCAAATGGGAGGCCTTCTTGACGCGCCGATTGCGCAAATCGATGCGTTATCGTACAAGTGTTGTCGTAGACTGAGATTAATCGTGTTGAGCAGTTGCCTGAGGCGACCCAGTGCAAAGAGCGCCAGCGATAGGGTCACTCGCGCATGCCAGACCGCCGGAGTAGACAGACGAATGGCGACGGGCAGCAGACAAGAAAGTGTGATTATTTTTAGGGTTTGAGGGCCGCTGGGCAGTGCAAAACTCGAAGTGAATTGTAGACACCCGTCGTGCCGTACCGCTACAACCAAAGCGTGCGAGGCCCGGCGTCTATTGATGTGATCGCGTTTCGTCGCCATTGCGATAGTCATTACGATGGCATTCTAAGTTGAGAATATTAAATCAAGAATAGAAATCAAGTGACTATTAACACACAACAAGAGGTAAAGAGCAAAGACAGACTGCCAGGCTAACTGAGCATAAGCGAACCAAAGGAAAACGAGAGGTCTACCATGAGGATCTTTGTGACAGTTTGTGCGACAGTGCTGCTGGTTGCCCACCTGGGCAACCGATTTGCTCATGCCGAAAGTCGTCTCGAGACAATTGAAAGACCCTTCTCTGACCAGAAAGACGCCGATCCGAGTTACGCGATTCTTGCCAACCACCTGTACACGGCAACACAATCAAGCGAGCTTGCCGACAACACCAAAGCCGCTGAAACGCTGCCAACGGGCATTAGGGAGGGAGTCGTTGACAAGCTTGCGCAAGCTTTTGGTTCGCTCAAAGGCGACTCAAGCGACCTGAAGAGTTTATGTGGCAAGACCAACTTGGCCAATTTACGTCGTGTGGCCGAGGCCTTGCGCGATGGTGGCAATCTTGGACCCGAGAAGATCACGGTCGCCATAATTCGTCTCAACAATATTGTCATCAAGGCCATTGGCGATGCGCGTAAGGTTTGCGACCCATACCTCAGCGCAAAATGGCCGACGCCGTGGCAACCAAACTTCAGTGACCCCGCCATGGAGGGTCGCGTTGTTAACCTCCAAAGGATAGCAAACTCTTACCTGTACGAGGGGTTCGTAGGCCTTCCAAAGGACCCGTCGTGGGATCTTTTCTGGCAAGCCAGCACCATGTCGTATGCGGTCAGAAATAGCCAACGGCAAGCCGGTAAATCAATCGACCCCGATGAACCTAACCCGCTCACTACCAAAGACACTAATGTGATTTCCTTGCAATTGGATGAGTACGTTTACAAGCCATGCTCTGAGTTCATATTGCTCGATGAGGCCGAAGAGGTGCTCGAGCCATTCAACGACATGCTCAAGAGCTGGTTTGTGGTCAGCGCAGGTCTTTTGGATCAATACTATACTAACGAGGATGCACTCAAGTTGAACTTGAGCACTGATGACACTGACCTGCAAGTGAGACAACGCGCTTACAGCTATCAGGCGTGCAAGCGTTTCCTCGCGACCGCCAAGGGAGAGATTGCGTATAAGATTAGCGAATTCAGGGAGAAAGAAAACTCTCGTAACTAGAGGAGTCCAATTACGTAATATCGAGCTAGCGGCGGATCGTTTGTGCTGGCTTGTGTTTGAGAGCGATCAATAACATCAATGCTATCTCATGAGGCATGATTTGGAATAAGATTTAGGTTGTAGTGATATGACAGATGAGACATAAAAAAGAGTTTTCAAAATACAATTTCCTATTTCCTCGCTCTCTTGTGTCTTGAGTCTCGGTGACAGGCATGCATAACTTTGGTCCCGTACAAGTGCAGCTTTGATGTCGCTGCATTAATGTTTCTGGTGTCTGGTATCTTGAAAGCTTCGGCAACATATTCGATGCCACAGTAGGATTCTGTGTGATGTAAATGATCGAGCAGCTACCACTAGGCTGCAAGCGCTAAAGGCCAAACATTGACTTGAGACCAGATAAGAAACCGCTCTTGTGTTGCTCGTTGTGCCGTCTGGACGCGCCCGTTGCGTCAGTTGATGCGTCGTTGTACAGGTGTTGCAGATTGGGATCAATTGTAGGCCGATTGGTAGCTACCTGGGGCGCCTCAGCACTCGGCGCGTTGATATCAAACACTGAGGCTATGGGACACCGACACTTGGGGCACTCGCGTATACGTAGGATGCAATTGGAGCAGATAGGCGCGTGGCGACAGGGGAGTAGGCAGAATAATGTGATTTTCTCGGCTGGATCTGCCTCGTCGAAGCAGATGAAACAAGCGGCTGTGTCCTCTTGGTAAAGTTGCGAAATATCGAGAATACGTCCGTCCATCTGTTTGAGATACTGCTTGATGACATGTGATTTGATGGGAACCACAGAGTCCTGAATGTGTACGATATGAATGTTTGCCGCAGCCTTAGAGCCCGTCGTTGGCTCCGAGGCCGAAAGATTATCGTCGTCTTTGTCGTGGCAGGTGACTATGATCACAAGGGGGTAGAAATCACGGGGTGTTTGAGTCATTGATGAAGTGTCAATATCTTGGGGTGGCTTGATTTTACATTGCACTTCTTTTCGGGTCTCATAATACATTTCTGGTTCATTCTGATACAAAGATTTCTGTTTGTCTGTAAGAAATGTGCCGCCGACCAACGCATCGTGCAGACTCTTCCAATCGCGTTCGATCTCTTGGTGAACCTCGTTTATTTTGACAATCCAAAATGCATTCACGATAAATGGTTTCTCGCTCTTCACCTCAATACTAAGTTCCTCTCCAAATCTGGCCTTGTTCAGCTCGTTTTCTGGAATCTTGACCTCAATAAGGTTTCGTATGAGTTTCATTTGCTCAACCCGAATTTGGGTGGGCACGCAGCTAAGGAATTGACCGTCCATGTTTGAAATGCCTTCTGTTGTGTTGCTCTGGGGGAGACAGAATAGAATCAAATGGGTTTGTATATTGCACGGATTATTATATCGATAGATCGCGATATGATCATGAATCACGACGTCACCGGGTCCTAGAGAACCGTCGAGAATGTCAAAACGTAAACAATGTGATTGCGCGCAGCAGCAGAGGCGCTCTCTGTAGCCCGTCGATCGACTTCGAGCCCCGCCCCGGCAAGCGATGTTTTTTTTGCACGTGTCTAATGGCGCAGATGGTTAATGATGGCGAATAGTCGTTCTCTCACCTTACCACTAGACCTTCGACGATGAGCCGCGAGTTGTTTTCCGTACCCTGTTACGAAATTTCAAAGATTTCACACCGAGACACCCCGATAGGAGGCTGAAATTTGTCTCATCCGAGTGGTTGTCAATTGGTAAACACTGCCTGTCATCTGACTCGGCTGGCACTCTATTCCCTGCCACTTGCTCCTCCTCCTCCACTATCTTTATCGACTCGCACCAACTCGGCACTGTCAGCGTGACCGCAATTGGCGAGCTCGTTTGATCTGTCGACACGCTTCGTATCGATTGCAGTCTCGAGAGATTGTGCGACATATCGCGCCCTCGCACTGCCAGAAGACGCGAGAGTTCATCCTCTTGCTCGGCGGTCAGATCGATTGTGGCCTCGTCAAATGTTTGATCGATGGTCGTGGTCTGCACTGAGCTGCTCGCGTAACGTCGGCTAACAAAACTCTTGCGCGAGCTACGCCCGAAGCTGTTGTCTGTGTGCGTCGCCGGGCCGCCCGCTATTGAATCGATCGAGGACGAGTCAACGTTTCGCGTTAGCCGCTGTTGTGCCGATTGTGATGCAGCAACAAATTGCGTGTGCAATAGACGGCGATCAAGTGAATTTTGGTCCGGGGCCGGCGCGTGCTGCTGTTGCTCGCAACTGACCGACAGCACGACATTCTGGCGTCTCAGGGAGCTCAAGTAGCGGCGGCCGCTCGCGTTTGTCCGCTGCGACGCCTGCCGACTGACACCCGCCGACCTCGAGATTGAGCCAACCTGCCGATCGGACGTCTCGATGCTCATGCTCTGCGAGCATATCGATTTGACGTCGCGCTCGCTATCGTTCGAGCGCCCAAACGCCAGCAAATTGTTGAAGCGCGACGTGTCGTTCAAATACTCGCCGTCGGTTTCGAGCGTTGGACTCGCCGAGTTGGCCGATCTCTCGTCCGCTGAGTGCTGCTCGTTGAGCACGTGGCTCGATCGGCCAAGTTGCGGCCGTACGCGGCGATGCTGAGTGGGCGACACGGAGGGACTCGGCCATTGGCTTTGCAGCGAGTGCGAAGGCGAACGGGTGGCCGCAAGCAGGTTGTCGGCGTCCCCGATTGGCCTGGCGACAACGCGAAAGTTGCAAGTCTGATCTCGCGCAAGCTCGTAGGTGAACTCGCTGGTGGCGAGCTCCTCGCGGCGCCCGTGGCTCAGCATGAACAGTTCGTGTTGCTCGGCCACGAGCTGAGCGAGACGCAGCGACTTGTCTTGAGATTGGGCTTGAGCATGCGAGTTGTGAGTTGTGCGCCCGGCCGGCGGGCTCGACTCGATCGATGACGAGCAGCTGGCAAGCTGATTTTTGATCAATTTAGACGCGCTCGTTGTGTGGATCGGCTTTGTGCGCTGTCCGTGCAGCTGAGCGAGTGCCGAGTACCGCTTTTGGGCCTCCTCAATTAGCGAGATTAAGTTTCTTGCGGGCGACACTCTCGAATTCGAGCTCGCATGGCTACTTTGCTTGGGCGTGAGGAGCACAAACGAGTTGGCCACTGTTCGAGTGTCCTGATTAACAAGACACATCAAGACGCTCCGTTTATCAGTGAGCTCGTGCGCGATCAGACGCTCAATTGGATAGGGCGACTGTACGAGCCGCAACTTGGCGGGTTGTTTTGCATCAAGGCGCCACTCGTGTGGCTCACCCGCCGTTTGGCCGCTCAATGAATTCGATTGCCGTTGCAAGAGACCACGCTGGGGGCTGACAGGCGGCGTGATGAGCGTATTGATTTCGCTCGCCGGCCCGCTCGCTGGCCACGAGAACTCAAAGTTCGAGTTGCTAGCAAGCGAGTAGTTTGAGACCGAGCGTGATTGGTGGCGACCACAAGCGGGCGTCTCGCAGTTGCTCATTGAGAGACGGCGGCCTGTGGGCGCGGCTGCCGGTGCACGACCGCCGGCCCACACGAGCGTTTGCTCGCTTGACACCCTGATTAGGGCGCGCGCAGGCGAGAGAAAGTTTAGATCGTCTGTGTTTGTCACCACTGTGTTTTGCTGCTGCTGCTGCTGCTTAACCTGCTCGTCGCCCGAACCACCACCTGTCAAGTCGTTCGCCATCGGGCGCCGCTCAAATGAGTGACTGGCCGCACGCTGGCGCATGAATAGCGGCCTCGGTGTGGCGGGCGCGTCGTCACCCGGTGCCAGTTGCTCGAAGCTGGCGGGCACTTGCAGCTGTTCAGAGTTGGCGCTTGAACTTGCGTAATGCGACTGCAGTTGATGCTGATGCTGATGCTGATGCTGATGTCGATGCTGATGATAAATGATTGACTTGTCATGGTTGCTCTTGGTGGCCGTCGAGTGCCACCTCGTTCGGCGCCGCTGCACTTGTTTGCACACTAGCAGCTGATCGGTCAGTATCAAGATTATCACATCGAGACGGCTCGCATTCTGGGCGTCTTTGAACTTGATCGGCATTCCGCATGCCGACGAGTCAAAGATGAGTTGCCGATGGCACGCAAAGGGACACTCAAATAGGGACAACATTAGCGAGTGCGAGTTGAAGTTTGCCAAGTACGCGCGCAAAATTGTTCGCACCTCCTGATTGTGATAATTGTAATCGTGGTTGTCGTGGTCATGACTGGGCGCGGCCGATGTTCGCGCAACTTGAACCGCCACAAGCCGATATGATATATCACACAATTTGTTAAAATTGTCGCGCCGTTTCATTTCCAAGTCGACCGTGTGCACAAACTTGTCTGCGAGCGCGATCATCTTAACCAGCGCCTCGCACTGTTCGTGATCGACGCTCGCGTCGGTGCGCTTCAAAATGGTCCTGAGCAGTAACGGGTAGCGTGTGAGCCGCTGCATGGGCAGCGCCAGCAAGTCGACCAGGCGCATACGAGTGCACTCGGGCCGCGACTCGCACCAGTTGAGATACGCGCGAAAGTGCTCGCTTGTGGCGCACAAGCTCTTGATGCGCGCAATACAAGAGGCTTGTTCGATGCAGAAACAATAATAGGGCGCGAGGGTGCGACACAAGTTGGAAAAGGCATTGGTCAGCTCATTTGGCTCAATCTGATTGTTTTGTGACTCGATTAGGGTGCGGAAGTGGCGCAACCAAAGCGTTCGGTGGACATCCAAAATTTGCCTGACGTTGCTTGCCAGTTGCTCGGGCTCAATTTCGCTCATGAGTGCGCCCTCGGATCGCGTTCGGATTTGTTCGAGTGTTCCCAGGAAGAGCTCGCTAACAATCCCGAGTCGTTGGATGTAATTCAACTCTGTCCCGAGGAGCTCAAGTATGGCCTCCTGTTGTAGGCGCAGGTGGTCGCAGTCGGCCCAACGCCGGGTGACTTGTCGCGTGCGCTCTCGCACTAGTTCCAGATCGAGGCTAAACTCTCGCTCTATTCCCTCTCTAGTGCACCTATCGCGTTCCAACTCTTTGAGTATTCTCCACAGCTGATCGCTAGCGTACAATGCAGCGGCCGTGCGCAACTTGGCCGGTCGCGCGGCACGACTTGGCAGAGCGGGTTCGCGGCAATCTATGGGCAAAGAGAGCTTGGGTGTCATGAGCGCAAATTGTTTGTTCAAATTCCCGTGATCGTGCGTTGCCAAATCGAGCGGCGTCTGGGCGGCAAACTTTGATGCCGAATGAGAGGCCGCATCGAACAGGTGGCCGACAATGTTTTGGCATCCGCCGCCGCCCGGTCGCGCCTCCAGCAGCGAGTCTTCGCGGCGCTCGGCGAACATGCGAATCAGGTGTCGGGGCGAGCGAGTCTTTCTATTCTCTCTCGTTGTGGTCGAACAAAACAGTCTCGTTGGCGCCGTCTTGAGCAGGCGCCGCGTGTGAACGGGCGACCCAAATTGCTCCTGGCGGCTCTCGAGCGATCGCGCTCGAAGCTGGTCGACCGCTTGCTGCCTTGGCTTGGTGTCATCTTGAGGCTCGCTTCTGTGATTACTCAACGAAACGCGCAGTCTTGAGTGCTGGTGACGTTCGGCTGGCCCGAAGGCGGCCGCTAGTTGGCGTCTAAACATTTCCAGCCGCTTGCTCGGCTTACCCACGGGCGAGGTGGCCACTAGCGGCGGACGCGCGGGACTTTCGATGGCGGCTGCGCCCGTCATCCTCAAACTTGCTCACTATTATCTCGCCATTGATTGATTTTCACATCTTTATGCTCTATGATTCTCACTGTCTAGACACTGACTGCCCCCAGTGTCGGGTCGGGTGGGCCAAGTTGTAGGGGGCCGGTTATCGTGGCGAGTGTCCGAGATGAGGCGGCCGTGACAACCACCGGCCGCCTCATTGTTCACGCGAATGGATCACAAAATTCTACCTGTCATCACGTGTCGTTTGAGCGCGCCAGACAATAGTTAGTGCGATGCGCGTGGTCAACTACGAAACAATTACACACGGACAACGACAAGGGACAGAGAGATAAAATAAAACTCGTTGCGCGTGCACGCCTCAACTCGCTGGGCAATGTGCGTGTGCGTGTCAGCGCGCATTAGAGCGTGCACATTGTAAAAGTTGCCCGCCGTGATGCCAATTGATTGTTTCGTTTAGGGCAACCGCTCAAGTCGGTTTGTGTCCATAAGTATACTAATGACACATTTATATATCGAATGAGGAAAAAGGGAGAAGAAGATGCGCGAGTCTTGTCATTGATGATGCGAACGATGGTGTGTGCGTGTGTGTTTATTTACGGGTTGTGTTTGGGTATCTCGCCGCTGCTCAATTCACTCGCGCACGGGCGAGCGGATTGTAAGTGTGTGTGTGTGTTTGTGTGACATTCTCATTGGACAGTGTTGTGTTAGTGGTTGTGACGGCGATCAGGTTGGTGAAGTGTTCAAGCGTGTGCTTTATCCACCGCATCAAATGCTCAAGCAAATCTTCGAGCAAGCTCGCAGGCTGTTGGCTCGAGGCCGCGCTCGTTGGTGTTGTTGTTGTTGGTGCTGGGCTGCTGTCGCGGGTCTCCGCTTGTTTGGGCCGTTTTTGGGTCGGTGCGGCGATGTGTGGACACGGTGCTTGCGAGGGTTTTGGGGTGTTTAACGGTCTGGTTGGTGTTTGCGCCGGTCTAGTCGGCGTTGTCGTCGGTCGTGCATGCACGTCGAGCTTACTGGGCGCTAATGGTGGTGTCCTTGCTGACGGTCGAGGGGCTCTGGTTGCTCGCGGCAAAGTGCTGGTCGCCGCCAAAGGTCTCGCCCTCGGCGCCGCCGTGACCAAAGGCCTCGTTGAGCTGGCCGCCTTTGACTTTGTCAAGCTGATTGCCAAGGGGACTTTTTAACAGCTCAAACTCCTTCTTGAGCTTAAGCTCGCCGCCGCACGGGTACAGGTGCTCGCACTCGTGGCCCTGGATGCCGTCGGTGAATGCCTTAACAGTGCTGGCGCCATCTAGGAATCCCGGCGAGAACTTGGGCATGGTTGCCTTAAACACCTGAATTGGCTTGGCTAGCTCGCATACAAACTTGAGCTTGCACGCGTCCGGTACGAACACTTTCTCGATGATCTTGATGGATAGCAGCGCCGGCTGGAGCGCCACCTCGAGACCAAAAGTGATGCCCTTGCCAACGGCCTCGACCAGACCGAGCTTCTCGAGCTTGAAAAAGGCGGCAATCTTGCCGAGCAAGTCGAGCGGGTTCAGGAGCAACTTGAACAGCTCAACTGGGCCCTTGACGCCCAGAAAACCGCCCTCCTTGGCCACGTCCTTCTCGGCGAGCTTCTTCTCAATTGACTCGCCCTGCTCTGAGCGTTCGCCGCCTCCGATCTTGTTGGCAATCTCCTTGCCGCCGCCGCCCAGGAGACCGCCGAACGCGTTGACGCCACCGCCGAGACCGCCCAATCAGGGCACCAAGGCCGCCCTCCTCCTGCTGCTGGCCCTGGATCTGGCCCTCCTGGCCGCCACCGAGCCCGCCGAAACCGCCGAGGCCGAACTGGCGTGCCGACATCCTGGCGCTCTCCTGGTTGCACATGACCGCCGAGGCGGACAAGAGAGCCAATGCGCTGGTCAACAAGATGCTTGACTTGGGTGCCATGTCGATAATAAATTTGTAAGCTCAACTGTGTGGATGTCCTGTTGTGTGATTTGTGTCAAAATGGAACTGTTTGTTTGATCGGTATTTCTAGTTGGTGTTGTTCAAGACTAGTTGAAAGTTTTAGTTGTCAAACTTAATTGGTGCCTAACAATTGAAATTGCAGTCCCTTTTATACTCGCTCCCGATTGTATACGTACAGCCGTGACCCATCTGATTTGTCGCGTGTTCCGTGGTATTGCTTATAACACTGGCTCAAACTAGCGAGATACCTTTACCTGCAGACGCCCGCTAATGAGGCGAATCCGAATCAGTGTCACTGTTGCACTCCGTCATAGTCGGCGCACTGTCACAAGAGCGTATCATGTCTCGATTCTTTGTAGAGTAAACTTGCCTCTGTTGCATGCCAACAGTGTAGTCAAAACATGATGGCAAGAATGTTATCGCAACAAGGTAATAAGAAGAATGTTATCATAACAACAGGTAACAAGTAGTAGGATGATGATGATGATGATGATGAGGCGTGTTTATAGAAGGTTTAGAGATCATTTATTAGCATTGTGACGATCCACTTTGAGATCATCACGCTTTAGCTGACGTTCGCCGTCGTTTAGCAACTGGGCATAGGCACGATACAACAATAGTGCGCCCAATTGCTTCCGCTGGTGCTCCTTCCAACCCATTTTGAGCTGCATCGTGCCCCGTAACAAGTTGGTTAAATTATCAAGACCGATAGTCTCGATCATAAACGCCTCGCGTGTTAGCGCCTCCTTATCGGTGATATTGTGAAACAAGTGCAGTGACACAACTCCATATCCGTCGGTCCAAATCGACCTGATTCGATCAATTTTGGCATGAGTAATACTTTCGCGATCTGCAAGCGCATCGTGCAAATGCACAAAATCCCTACTCTTCTGGCCCTTGCCAATGTAGAATATGCTCTCAATAAATTTGGCAAACAGCTTCGGGTTGAACTTGCGATTGACTCGTCCCATCACATGCTTCGGCTTCATTGGGCCACCCTCAGGCGATGCAATACAACTCCCGTCGCTGTCGCTCGCCTCGAGCGCCTGTTCGGGTAAATTCTGTGTTATCCGTGGGTCTATTAGGATGTAGTTGAAGAAATGTTTGGGCCCATGATAGGGCGAGGAGCCGCTCACTCGGATAAATTCCCTTTCTAATTCCAAAGCCTGTTTGATGGAGAAACGGCCCGTTAGTATGCTGTTCAATTCGACTGAGTAACCATTTAGCTGCGATTTGCTAGCTGTACGAGGCGAATATACTAACTCTCGATCTTGTTTGGCCAAACGTGCCAATAGCTTGCAATACAGGCGCTTTGTAGTGTCAGTTATGGGTCCGGCCTGTCGACCGAGTTGTCTCAGTTCAGTCCTTAATCGTCTATTGTCGATGTTGAGATCTATGTCCTGCTCTTGAATGCAATCCCACGAGTCACTATCATCTTCGTCCTCATCGGCATCATTGTCTAAATCACTTAGCATACTGAGAAACTGGACCGTCTTGTCGTCATCGTAGTTGTTGCGTGAGTTTCTTTGTCTGTTAGGCTGCTGATGATGATCACCCGTGTCGTCGGTTTCAGCACCCCTGTCGTTCAAGTCAAGTGCCGTTAAATAGAGACAGTTCTCAAATGATGAGTCGGCATTGCTTTCGCCTAAACTTGAATCCATTATGGCTGACCATGCCGACGTTGTTGAGTTGAGGCTGCCATAGCGGATAAGAAGCGATATGCATAAATAGTTGTCATAAACGCTGGCATAGTCAATAGGAGACATACCCTTGCTGTCACGCAAAGATGCATCAGCACCATGATATAGTAAAAATTTCACAGTCACATCATAGCCCCACATGGCGGCTAAGTGCAGTGCTCTCACATTATTGATACCATCACTTCTACCGGGATAGTTGAGATCCGCTTTGTATTCGAGCAACAGCTCAATTATATCCTCACGATGTTCACTCTCGAGACCAGCCGCTAGATGCAATAGATTAAGCTTACTATCACCATCTCTATGAACATACTGGTTGATGCTGTCGAGCTTGTCTATGTAAGCCTTTATGGTCCTACATTCGAGGGTTATGATGAATAATCATTTCAACAGTTAGCACCAAATTGGCTTCACTCAGTAGAGATTTGAGTCTATTTGTAACTATTGGTCGATACTTACTTGAAATCTCCATCTTGCATGCTCAACACAATGACATCAGCAATGTCCATCTTGTCAGTGTAGAAATTATGATAATTTATGGTGTTGTTACCTGCCCAAGGTTTGCAATCATCTCATGTGCTTGGTTGTCAAAGTGGTGCAGTTGCCGGTTGTATTCCTCGATAGTTTACATGAGGCGCTCGTCCTACTGGTGATGGTTGCAATCGTTAAAAGTTACTGTAGGAATAAAGAGTGAACTTGCAGATAGATGAAGAGATTTTATAGACCAGGCGAGAAATTGGTTTCAGTGAAACAGCACCATGACTCACAATCCCGGTGCGCAATGTTTTGCTCCTGGTTTCTGGACTGGCGCCTAACGGCTGGTCGGTAAAGACGTGCAGTCTGGAATTGCAATCCGAGCTGCACCGCACAGAGCTGAAATTTTGTTCGCTGGTGGGAAAGGCGTGCCTGCTTGGGAGTCGGGACTGCTCCCCGTGAGCTGTGTATCAAGAGCGCAAATTTTACGGTCGTGAAGGGACTGGAATTTAGGCTCGCGACGAAGCAGCACCAGATTATCGGGTCATATGTTTGTATTAGGTTAGACTTTTATACCCCAACACGTGTCGTCTCGGAGCTTGAACGAATGCACTCAAGTCAAGCAAGGAAATCAGTCCAGCTGTTTCAGACAGATCACGGCCGTCACCACCGGGCTGATCAATCGTTTGTTCAATCGATCCTACCCAAACGGCCTGAGGCTGATTTAGCCATTCTCTCTCCGGGGACACACGTCTAGAACGAGTCGTGGGAGTTGGGCGCTTGCTCAGTTAGCGAAAGCAGCTCGGACAGAAAAGATGTTGTATCGATTTCTAATTAGTTGCTAGACAATCATCAAGCAGAGCGTAGAGGCAGCGGGTACAATTGCCTCACGACAGAAGACCTAGTTGCAGTTAATTTGTGGTCTGAACAACCACAAGCTGGACACTTCAACCTTTCCGCAACTAGCGCGCAGTCGAAAACGATTGTCTACATTAAGATATCATCTAAAATCGTTGGATAACTCCTGGTGTACCGCGAATCCGTCGGTCGATTTACCAAATAGACTCCAGGAACCCCTGGCCTCTATTTTTTGATTTGCAAACGTCAATTTGCTGAGAGGCCATCGCGACACACCTTCATGTGTGTTGCGAATCCGCCAACGGATCGGCCCGCCTCGCCAGTGTACTGGACGCATGTACTGCGCGCGTTCGGTCGCAGGGGGTTGGGTTATTTTTTGTGCGGGTCGATTGCTCGCAGGAAAAACGTGGGGGAAACGTGACGTGTTCATCTGTGTGCAGCTTCAGCAAATACAAAATTTCCGAATTCCATTTGCGCGGCACAGATGTCCACCCTTTCATATCACCTGTCGACTGTTGATATTTCGTCCAACGAATATCGTCATGCGGATGTTCGACATGTCACATGCGAGCACAACTTGATCTCTTTCACAGAAACAATATCACAATTATCGCAACTTATTGATCAACCCAATCTTATCGCAAACAATATTGTATGTCATCCCAGGTTATAGCTTGTCTCATATGAGTCCTAGCGAGCACCATGCAAGCTGCTCGACACCAGAGGAGCTCGCCTCCTACCTCAAGACAGACCTCACCAAGGGTTTGGATTCGTCGGAGTGCAATGCCCGGTTGATAGTGCACGGTCCAAACGAGTTCAAAGCAAATGATCCGCCGAGTATTTTTTCGCGGTACCTCGAACAATTCAAGAATCCCCTCATTCAGCTGCTATTGGCATCAGCATTTATTAGTTGCTTAATGAGCCAGTACGATGATGCAGTCAGTATAACAGTGGCCATCCTAATTGTGGTATCTGTGGCATTCGTTCAAGAGTACAAGTCCGAAAAGAGTTTGCAGGAACTCAATCGGCTGGTGCCGCCATCGTGTCACGCTATCCGCAATGGAAGATGCGAGGAGTTACTAGCCAAGAATCTCGTGCCTGGCGATGTCGTGCTTCTAACAACTGGCGATCGTGTACCAGCAGATCTTAGATTAGTTGAGAGCTCCGACCTCAGCATAGATGAAAGCAATCTGACTGGCGAAACCGAACCAGCTTCCAAGACGGCCTACCCATCCGCATCGGCTCTGTCTAACTCAAAGGCTCAAAACAGTAAGCTGCACGAGGAAGATTTGAATCCACCAAGTGGTGATATCAATAGTAATTATAGTATTAGTATCCCAAAGCTGACAGCGGCGACTGTCAATCCGTCTAACGCATTTAGTAGCGAGAACATGGCCTACATGGGCACCCTGGTCCAGTCGGGCCACGGCAAGGGTATTGTGATTGGCACTGGTGATAGGACTCAATTCGGCTCGGTGTTTAAGCTGATGCAATTGGAGGAGTCGCCCAAGAGCCCGCTCCAGAGGAACATGGATCAGCTTGGCCAGCATTTAACCGTCTATTCTCTATGTGTGATCTTTGTTATTGTCCTGATAGGCTGGTTTCAATCGAGGCCACTTGTGGAAATGTTCACAATTGGAGTGAGTTTAGCTGTTGCAGCGATACCTGAAGGCTTGCCTATTGTTGTCACAGTCACATTGGCACTTGGTGTAATGCGAATGGCTAAGAGGCGAGCGATTGTAAAACACCTGCCCGCTGTTGAAACGCTCGGTTGTGTACACATAATTTGCGCTGACAAAACGGGAACTCTGACAAAGAACGAAATGACAGTAACTCACATATGCACATCGGAATCATATCAAGCGGATGTTACGGGTGTCGGATACCACGAAATGGGCGACATCATTCTGCAGGATCTAAACCACGACCAATCGCTCCAGATGAACTCCATGAAGCGCCTTGTGATTGCAGCATCGCTGTGCAATAACGCCCAATTTGACCCGTCGGGCGAGCTAATTGGCCAGCCTACTGAGGGGGCAATTCTTGTGGCGGCACGGAAACTTGGCATAGGCATGGCGCGCGACGAGTACAAGCGCCTGGAGGAAATACCTTTCAGTTCGGACTACAAGTACATGGCTGTTCGATGCGGCCACAAATCGCGCGGCTCGGACTCGGATGACTATTATGTGAAGGGTGCACTCGAAATCATACTTGCCAAGTGCCAATATTACTCGCAGGGTAAATTTCATCAGGAGCTTACAGAATCTCACAAGCAAGATATCATACGCCATTCGGAGATGGTTGAATCTCAGGGCCTGCGAGTGTTGGCCGTCGCCACGGGCAACTCAATGGACCATTTAACTTATTTAGGTTTCGTGGGCATCCTCGACCCGCCTCGTTCGGGCGTCAAGGAGTGCATTGAGACATTGCGCGAGAGCGGCATCCAGGTGAAAATGATTACTGGCGACGCCAAGTTTACAGCCCAATCGATTGCGCGCATGCTCGGCCTCATGGGCCCGAGTAGCAACTCAATGTCGGGGCAAGATTTAGACGAGCTCATGCAAGACACGAGCCTGAGCCCGGTGGAGCAAGCGGAGAAATTAGAGAACGTCAGTCTGTTTTATCGGGTGACGCCGCGCCACAAGGTGATCATTGTTAAACTCTTGCAATCATTGAATTACGTCACCTCAATGACAGGCGACGGAGTCAACGATGGTGTTGCCCTGAAAAAAGCAGACATTGGCATTTCTATGGGCAGCGGTACGGACGTATGCAAGGAGGCGGCCGATGTGATACTCATGGACGACGACCTTTCGACTATAGTGGTCGCTCTGGAGGAGGGCAAAGGGATCTTTTATAATATTCGAAACTTTCTCAAATTCCAACTGTCGACAAGCATAGCGGCGTTGAGTCTCATTGCACTTTCCACTATCATGCACATCCCGAACCCGTTGAATGCCACACAAATCCTATACATAAACATTCTCATGGACGGGCCCCCTGCGCAGAGTCTCGGTGTGGAGCAAGTGGACCCGGATGTGCTTAAGCAGCCGCCAAGGAACGTGAAAGAGCCCGTGCTGAGCCGCGAGCTCATGGTCAACATATTGATATCGGCAGCGGTTATTGTGGCCGGCACCATGATGGTGTTTGTAAGCGAGGTGAGTGATAAATTCAAATTTTGAGAGCACTTTCGTCATATGAGCTGCTGATCACTCCTACTGGCTAGCTCCCCAACCACTTCTTAGCAGCCGTTCATTAATCATGCTCAACATTCGCCTATCTATACCTGAAACCGTGCACGCGTACTCACAGATGAGCGATGGTGAAGTCACACCGCGCGATACCACCATGACGTTCACCTGTTTCGTCCTATTCGATCTATTCAATGCACTCTCATGTCGCTCTCAGGTATGTATGACGGCAAGCCGCGGCGAGCGGCCTAGACGCCTAGAGTCTAGATTTCGCGCCAAGCCCCTGAATGACGTTGACACACTCACTCCTTTCGGGTTAGAGTTCGGAATACGCACGAAAACCTTGCGGATTATCTCCCTCTAACCAAGATCAAATGAATTCATCAAATTTCATAAAAACACTCAAACACACGCGCGCGCACAGAACAAGTCAATTGTAGAGATTGGCTTTCTCTCTAACAAGCCCTTTTTGTATGCGGCCGGTGGATCGCTGCTCGGCCAGCTGCTGGTCATTTATTACCCGCCCCTGCAGCGAATCTTCCAAACAGAGGCCCTCTCGCTAACAGATCTGGTCTTCCTCACCGCACTGGCCTCCTCAGTGTTTCTCGTCTCGGAGCTTATTAAACTATGCAAAAGTAGAGTCAGGCGGCGGCGGCTAATCAAGGCTTCTTATATGTACCTTGTTTAGTTGGCCCGTTGTTCTGATTATGTTTTGATCGTGTTCAACTAATTGACTAGTCATGTTGCTGCCTCTAATGCAATTCTATGACTCGGGCCAAATTCATACACGTGATTAGGATACTTTTTGGCCAATTTCTTCTTATTTTTCTCAATATCTTTGCAAAACTTTTCAAATTTCTTTTTATAAATTCTATTCATATAGTGCGTGGCCCTGGTGCTCTTGAGCAACCACTTAATGATCACGGTAAATCTAACAAGTTTCCAACGTTCGCCTAGGCCATCATAAGGGGCCATCTCCTTTTGGCCTGTTAGCGAGATCACCTCGTGCCAGTGATTGGCCACAATGTTGAATGTCGACTCGGTTGTTAAGCCCTCGAATGCCAGCAGGAAACCGCGCGACATATCGAGTCCAAGCGCGCTTCTGTTCTCCATAAGCTTGGTATTGTAATGTTCCAAGAGCATGGTCAAAAATGCATGCTGTTTGGTCATGTCATCGTGATAGACGAACAGATTGAAGCGTTCCTCAATGCCAAACTGGTGGCTCATCAGGCGCCAGTAGTAGACAATGTCGCTAAGCTCCTGCTCGCTAATGTGATACGCGCCACACTTGTCGGGCCTCACCATAATTAGCCCGATAAAAGCGTACTGGGTCAACGCCATATCGTACTGATTGACCCACAAATACTTGCCGTCCTTAGTCGCCCTACATGGGGGTTTCTTGAGCTCTCCACAAGCGGGCGAGTTGAGTAGCTCGTGGACTCGCCTGTGCATTGAGCGCACTAAACTGATGTAGCGCCAACCCTCGCTGTTCGTCTCCATAAAGTTGCTCTCATAAGCGCCCTTTATATACTTGCCCGTGGCCATGTAGCGCTCACAGAGGTCCGGCACGGTTCGTGATTTGCCCGTTTTAAGTAGGGGAATGAGTATTTCGTCAAATTGAAGCAAAACCATTAGGCCGACAGACGAGCCCAACGCCATGCTCGTGTAATACTTGTTAACTGTTTTCTGAGCCCGGGCAAATCGCTGCTCGCTAAAATAGCCCGGCCTACTATTGATGTCAATCTCCGGCGAGGTGCCATTCACTTGGCGGCCCTCGTAGGCGAGCAGCTCCAATCTGGTCTCGAGCTCTTTTTGCTCATCAGCGTTGAGTTGTCTAAAATTACTAAAGCCTTTGATTGTTGTTGTCATTTTGGCACGCGATGAGATGAACAATTCAAGAATAGATTAAACTCGTATCATGATATTCGTGAATTTAATAATATGAACAATATATTTATTCTCGCACCGTGCGCACAGGGAACACACAAACTTAAAATGGTGTGCAGAGAAACACTAATTTCTCGCCCGCCACATAGACAAGAATTGGTGTGAGCCAGGACACAATTTATCTTGGTAAAAAGTCGTCGCGTACAGCCATGCTAGACTCCAGCATTGAGCGCAGACAACTTGTTGCCCGAAACTCACTAACGCATGCGTTTGGAAATGATTGTGTCTAGCTCCTTTACCATTGATCGATATGCACTTGGTATGCACCCCAGCAGCGCGGGATGTGAGCGATTATGATTAGTTCATAATCGCACGTGTGCGCACGCACACACATACAAAAGTCTGGATGTAGATGCGCACCTAACCTGTACGGACGTCGGCCGCCGCCCTGGCTTTATCCTGCGCCACAAGCCATTCGTCTAGCATCCTCTCGAACTTTGCCGTAAACTTCTGCGCCTCGGGTTTCTTCTTCAGATAAAAGTCCTCATAGTCTGCTATGGGGCCCTCTAATTTCCAATTTGTGCCTGCATGTCTGTCATCACCGTCGCCGCCGCCGCCGCCATCGAGACACTCGGCAAGCTTGCTCAACACGCGTATCCCCGACAGGCCGGCCATCATTCGGGGCTCGCAGTTGCGCGGTGGTCTCGGTGACCCCGGCGGCCAGTCCGCATCGCCAAAGAGATCGACTTTGGGCATTCCCTTTGGCGATGGGCCGACTAAATTGGCGTTGCTCTTTCTTGGCCCCGCTCCACTTCGCATCGTGGCTCGTCGATCGGAACCGAGCAAAACTGTTTTAACTTCGCTGGCAGCGGCTTCATGCGATAGCCGCTCTCTGCTGGGCTCAGCGCCGGATGTGCTCCTTCTCCTCTGCAATGGTTGGCTCCTCAAAGTTGGAAAGTCAATCTCTTTGATCTGAGTGGGTGAGAGCAAAATAAGTCTATCACGTTAATAACTGTTCCTTTCTCTACATGACATCTGTGCACATTGATGCACGACAACAACGAGACGTTAACCAAGATACTAACCTCGTTGATTAGTCTCTCGCCAAGACTTCTTCTTGCCGCAGCTCTTCGTATGACGAGTGGGAGCAGTAGCATTGCTTCACTTAACTCGCTAGCAGCAATCAATGCCACACACGCGACGACCAGACTTTCTATCGACCACAATCTCATCCTAACAATACAAATTTCGATCGTTTCTGTAATTGATAAACTTGAGCTTGAATTGAATTCTTGTTAATAGTGATTGATACAATTTAGTTTATAATAATTTCAACTATCTATTCGCGTGAGATACTAGAACTATCAATGAGTGAAGTTACTCTACCGGGTTCTGAATTAACTCTGGTCTAGTTTTCACTTTTTGCCCAACATGTAAATATTTATTCACATTCAAATTGGTTATTATTTCACAGGTGTCGATTGGAGCAGCGGCGGCCCCGTTGCTCGTGATCGAACAATCCGAGAGCCAGACATGAGGCTGGTTGCCTCTTGCTCCAGGTAATAGCATTTCATTGCAAGTTGTGAGATCCTAAATTGGCCCTCTCGCGATTGCGCGTTGGCGGCGCGAGATCGCGGGCAAATCTGTTGGTTTATCATCGAGGCTCTAATTTCACGCTTAAGCTTACTTATCTCCTCGCGTACCTTCCTGGCGCGATCCAGGTCGTAAACACTGGCCAGTGTTGAGCCAGCTTGTGAGTTGTACGGGGGCACTTTTGAGTTCAATTGATTGTACGCGAGCTCCAATTCTAGATCATAATTTTTCCTGGCCGCCTGATCAAAGGCAGCGCTCAACTCTCTGAACTTCCTGAGAAACGCTGTCTCGTCAGCTTCGGCCATCGTCGACGGTGTCGCGGAGAACAATCTTCTATTCGGCCCCAATGGACTGGTCACGGGCGCCAAGGTAGCGGTCGGTGCTGCCATAGCACTCTCGAGTGGGGCGACGCCGGTCGTTGTCGCGCCGCTTGAATGAACAAAGGATGAGGAGGCGGGCGTCTGAACTGCGGCACCTGCGAGGGACTGATTGTGTTGATGCAACATGCTCGATGACACTTGATGATGGACTGGCGATGCTTGCACGGATTGCGGACTCTGTAGGTTTATGCCCAAGCTTGCTAGACTCGTGTCTTGCGCCGTGACCATTGAAAGATTCGCCGTTTGCATTGTCCTCTCAAGAGACCGGTTGCTCTTGCTCAATTGATCGTACAGTTTGCGTCGTTCGCTCTCGGCAGTTTCGTAATCCTCTTGGATCCTCTTCACTTCCTCCTCGTGCTGAACCTCTTTGCCTCGCATTGTTTCAATCTGCCGCTCTAGATTGGCAATCTTGGTGTCTCGATCCTTTAGCACCGATTGCAACTTCTTTTCAGCCATATCGCGTCTGATCTCGAGCTCACTAACCTCTTCCATCTTCTTCTTGAGTGCTCTCTGGAGCTCCGAGTTCTCGCCCACCTTGGCCTCATATTGCAGTTTCAACTCGTCGAGATGCGCCGATTGCTCCTTTGTGATCAACGACAAATTGTTCATTTGCTCCTCCATTTCGGTTAGGTTTCGTTTGTAACGGTTGATCTCGGCCTCTTTTTCAGCCATCTTGGATTCTGAAAAGTTCAACTTGTAAGCAACATTCTCTATTTGCTGTTTCTGTTGTTCAATCGAGTCGCCCACCTTGGACTCTTCCCTCAACCTTGTCAGCTCCTCTCGCATAGTCCGATTTTCATCTTTCAATTTGGCAAATGTTCTTTCCTGATCGGTGAGATAGTCTTCCATATCCCGTCTCCTGGTTGTCAACTCAGCACATTGGACACGCAACTTGTCTATTTCACCAGTTAGCTCAATCTCGTTTTGACGGGCACTCTCGAGTAGCTGCTCGTTCAAATCTCTCAGCTTGTCCATGGCATCGAAATCCTCGATCAACTCTTTTAGCTTGTCCTCTAGCTCTGTCTTTTGCTGGGTTAACTTTTCCACCATTTCCTGAGCACTCTGGCTCACATCAATCTGCTCCTCGTATATTTTGATCTGTTCCGTATATTTGTGCTCTTTCTCCTCAAAGTCCAGCAATTTCACCTGGAGCTCTTCGTGCTCGATTTGCATATCCTCAAGAGCTTTCTTATCTTTTGCGGACATATCACGTAACTTTATCAGTGCTTGTTTCAATACTTCGTTCTGTTCCTCGACCTTTTGTAGTTGCAGAACAGTCACCGTGGATTCGTTAGCGCCAGCACCAACACTCGGCTCCGACTGTTGGTCCTTGTTCATGTTCTCTATCTGCAGTGTGGCTTCAGCCAGCTTGTCTTTCAAGGCTTGCAATTCACGCTCGCAACTATCCAACTTCTCCTCGGCTATCTCTTTCTCGATCATAGCCATCTCAGCTGATTCTGTGAGAGCCTCAATATCTTGCTTGTATTTGGCCTCGATGTCACCCCAGTTGGGTGGCACACTCCGTGGAATACCTGAGGCCATTGTTTAGATCTTCGCCAGCTATCGAACAAAATAGGTTATGTCTAAAATACAGTTGTATAATACATCAGATAAACATTGGTTATCGAGCTGTTTCAGTGTATCAAAACGGATTGACCAGGTGCATGCAAACGTCGCGCGATTCTCGCTAACGTAAATCATCACTTTTGTAGCGGACTGTACAGACTGCGTGTTTATGTTTGTGCTATACAATTAGCATATTAGACAAGACACGGTCTAAAATTGCTAACACCATTCTCCGGGTATTTCTATTCAATCTAGGTATCAAAAAATGGCGAAACTAATTCAGAACCTCAAGATATGGACCGGATTCGACAAGGCAGAGAAGCTGGTTCAAATAGTAAAACACAATGGAGGTGTAATGAGTTCAATCAAGAAACTCTATCTCTACGATGACCTCAAGATGGGAACCCTTGTGGGCGAGGATGACTTTGGAAACAAATACTACGAGAATCCATATTATTTCGTGCCGCGTAATAGATGGGTCGAGTTCAATCCGAAGCGAGGTCTTGATTACAACGCTAGCCAGATTCCGCCCGAGTGGCATAGGTGGATGACCCATATGACAGAATACCCGCCAACAGTTGAGAAGCCCGTGAGCTATCCATGGATGCTGAAACATCAAGAGAACATGACGGGAACGCCAGAGGCTTATATGCCACATAGCACTGTCAAGCCCAAGATTCAGGTCTGGAAGCCAAAGTCGACTTATAAACAGATCGAATGAACTCAATGAAGCGTCACATGATTTTTTACCCCATCTTTCACATTAGGGCATGGGTTTTTTCTCTAGCCACTATCTGGCATGAGCTATAGTGAGCCATAGCCGACACATAGCCGACACATAGTCATCACTCCTAACCTCCACTAAGCTAATAGATCGTCGTACGGAACAATCCATCTCGTAGGCCCGCTCCCAGGGTATGGTATTGTGACTTGAGTCGCAGTTAGACCTATGAGTACGATTCATCAAGATAGAAAGTGAAAGTTGCGCGCATCAATATCGATACATTATAATTCTAAGCACTATTGTTGTTAATTAAACGAATGAAGATGCAAATGAAGACAAAAGTGCGTCTAATTGTGTCGTGCATATCGTACATCTGTTTATCTGCTATTCAACAACAAGTGGCATGTAATCCACTACCCTTCAATCCGTACTTTGCCTACTCATCACCATACCATTCGATGGCGTTGCAGAGTCAAATGATGAATTACCCACAATATGATCCATACGCGGCCATGCAGAGTCAATATCTTATGGCTGCTCAACCAATGAACGTTTGGCCGCAACTAGGCGACGCAAGCCGAAGATCATTGCAAGGCATGTTTGGTCGGATGAGCGATAAGATGTCCGCCCATCATAACAAGCAACAGGCCGAGCAACCCGAAAGTGACGAACAGAAGGCTCTCGATGGGCTACCTATGAATCTCGTAAGTATTAATAACAACACTTCGGTGTCAAGGTATCTCCTAGCGCGATAGCTAACCATCGAGCCACCTCCCGACCCGAGAGCAGATAGAACCAGATCCTCCATCGACGATAACTGAGCGTCTAAGCGAGTCATTCAGTGCCTTGAACGAAGGTGTCAAGAATCACTTTAGGTCAATATCTGAAAACTTTTCGGACACCTTAGATGACATCAAAGATGCATGGAAACCAGCGGAGAAGGATTCTAAAAAGCGGAAGAGCTAGATCGGCGATGCGACAACTGTTAGTTCTCTATCCTTTCCATCGGATTGCTGGATCACATGCGCAATAATAAATTTTATTATGTTGATCTTAGTTTTTGGCCTTCATTCATTACGTTTAGGCTCACTTGTTGAGTTTGTCTCCAGATTTTGATTTCAAGAATATTTCTCCCGGGTGATTTTCATAAAGTTTAGGTAACGAAAGCGTCAAACTAAAGACAGACCGGAAATGTCCGGCATCGTCTTCTGGTTTGCCGGTCCTCTAGCACGACTACCCTACCGACGTTTGTTTTTCTCGACTTGTCGCTTTGATAACTGTTCGCGAGCACTTGC
This sequence comes from Prunus fruticosa, assembly GCA_018703695.1. Classification (NCBI taxonomy): domain Eukaryota; kingdom Viridiplantae; phylum Streptophyta; class Magnoliopsida; order Rosales; family Rosaceae; genus Prunus; species Prunus fruticosa. Next base: position 146,696 of record JAHHUK010000047.1, read on the forward strand.
TGACTATACTTGCCTCTACTATTGGTCGCTCCAACGAGTACAGTTATGATATTTGTTGATCTGGTTAGGCTGGGCTTGATGTTGTTAGCTCGACGCAGAGTAAAGTCTGCTGAATGTTGCGGTGGTGGCAGTTGTTCCAGATGATTGAAGTAGCGGCATAACAAAATTGTAACAATGAGCCCTGAATGAGAGATATCTGATCTTGGGGCGCGTCCTGGTAATGCTGGTTGGGCTTGCAGTTGATGTTGTTGGGTATTTTGTTGTCTACAGGCGATACTTGCAATATGATATAATCATTAGGTTCAAACCCTCCCGAATGATTGACAAATATTGGAAGTTACCTAGTTAAGAGGTGCACGTATTGAGACGAAGGCCAGCGACATATATCAGAATCGTAGCTCGCAATCAATTATTGCAGTGCAATGAGGCGTATTGTTCGAATTAGATCATGCATATCTCATAGAGGGTAGTCACACGTGCACACACGTGCCACACACACACACACACACACACACACACACACACACACACACACACTCGAAGACACGGAGACGGCGAACAAGTCGGCAATCAGATAAATGGGATCGCTATGTTTTCGTGTGTTCGCTCGTTATTGCTCATCGAACGATGCATTCGCTGCAACCTAATGGGTGCGTGCGTGTCCATGTAACCAAACACAGGGCTCTAATTCTTGTAATATCGATGTAAGAACGTTGCGCTGTGGCAACTCTGATCGAAATTGTGTCTCACAATTAAGAGCGGGAATCTCTTATCGACTTGGTGCAATCTGAACAACTATTTGCTTAACTGAGCATGGAGGTTTATAACGTTTGTGGCATCAGATAGTTGATTAGCTTGATGTCGATGAATGCTTTTGACGAATGTAGGGCATAAAATTCATAATGATTTCTTCAGTCGGATCAATGAAAGTAGCAAGGTCTATCAGATCATCTTGCATACTCAATGACCGTCTTGACTGAGTATGGTCAAGATATACAGAAACATATTGATGATGTCCAGGTATAGATTGATGGCTGCGAATATGTACTCTTCCGGCGAAATCTGAACCGAGTGAGTGCCTCCGATGATCATCTGAGTATCAATTACAAGGAATATGCCCATGATCACGGCCATTATGCTGCTCGCTATCAAGATGAATAGCTTCGATTGGGGAAAAAACATGCTAACGAGAAGCGTCATGGTTGCCACCAACAATACAATAATCATGATCCCGTTAAACACAGTAAAGTCGATCCTGGTTTGGAACGCAAACAGTGTTAGAGCTATACACACTACAGCTGTCATCGCTCCGGCCATGAGAACTATCTTGGTATTGAACATGACCGTGACGGCTGCCAACATCAAGGACTCGGCTATGGTAAACGTGAACAGAGCAATCAAGTTGTGGGGATGCTTTCGTCTCAGCTCACCCATGCAAGTGATTCCAATCAAAACAACAAATGCAACAGCAAATGAAGCCGTGTGGAACCACCTATGGTTCTTTGCCCAAAGGTTGACATCAGGATGCAGGGCGAACAATGCCACGACAGCGACAGTTATGATGAGTTGAACTGCCAGTAGAGAATATACTTTCTTGATAAAATTATGCCTTATTTGTTTGCTCTCGAATAGATGGGCATTGTCGATAATGGCATGGTGCTGACCATCAGCCTCCGTGTCGTGGAACGTCATCTTGATCGAATATCAATATTTATACGCCTTAATGGGCAGTCATCAGCTGAGTTGATTGTAATCCTTGATAATTTAATGCATGTAAGAATATGTTATGATTATATCTCCGTATACTTGTACGAATACTAATTTCACTGAAACATCAAAATTTTTGTTAGGGGCAACCAGATTGGGTAATCGATATCGGAAAGAAACTCCCAGCATGCAAACTTCAAGATCGTTGGTCAGAATGTTTTTTGCTCGCTCGCTTCGTTAGCTGGAATTTGCTTTGGGTAAATGGTAAAAAGCTGACGCACTAGAGAGAGGGGGAAGGTAGGAGGGGGTTCGAACTGTTGTTTATCTCATCGCGTGAAGCCGTGCGAGATAACTCCCCACATTGAGTCGAAGCTCATGATGGTTGAAGGCGGTCGAGTCCTGTTTTCAAGAGACGAAATAGAGCCCGCTAACCAGAGGGCGTGTTATTTTCGGATTGCAAGAGTGAAGTGTAGCGCGCACTTTGCAGGTCAGCAGTCGCAATGACATGGTAACTGTGTGAAAACAGAGTCTCTCGCATGAAAAGGATGCAGTGAGAATTTGCTAAATGATGGAACTCCACCCACGATGCGACAGACTAGAAACCGACAACAATTAAGCCGGGACGCGTCTTTCCGAAAGCACACATTAGATTAACTATTGCATCAGCTAGCTAATGTTTGTAACCCGAATCTAATTTGTAACAAAACCACATAGCATCCCATATCATCATTGTTGTTGTTGTTGTTCTCTCACCGTTAGTACCCTCCTGTTTCTACAGTCCAAAAATAACACATCATTATGATAGTCGAGAGGCCACCTGTGACGGCAAATCTCATCCTGCCTATACTAATCAAGCCTGTCTTGAGAAAGATTGAGGCACAATCTCAAGAGGCCGCATTGGAGATCAAAATCGCATTATTGAGAGCTGAATCTGCATTCCCCGGACTGATATTAGAGATGATAACTCAATTTACAAAGCATATCGACCCCAATCTGGATATGATCAAATGTCTATTAACCCTCCAAGGTACCATCACAGATTCCGAGGAAGCCTCCTCTAGTGAGTTGAACAGACGAGCATGCACGCTCAAAAAGATTCTTAGTCGTATTCCCAATGAAATAAGTGATAGAAAAGTATTCCTCGACACCATCAAGGAGGTAGCTAGTGCAATAAAGAAGTTGTTGGATTGTTTAACTGATATTATAATTAGAACAGACTCGCCGAGTCGCAAACAGAAACTCGAAGATAGGAAACGGGACTTCATCAAGTGCTCCAAGCGATTTAGTAACAAGCTGAAAGAGTTCTTCAAGGAAGGAGAAGCCCAGTCAGTATTCGTAAGTGCTGCACAGCTTATAAATCAAACATATGCCATCCAATTGACAGTAAAATTATGAAGATTCTAGACACGTCCGAAATATGGATAAATCCCCTTACGGGGTTTTCAGGCATTTATTATCTGTAACAGGCGTCTCCTCTTTGGGGGTGGGAATGATGTTAATTTATCGGTTACGATGATGTTGTCTCTTAAATTTTATCATTCTTGTGCGTCGACCTTGAACCTCTTGGATCTGTTATCGACTGGCGTATTTCCAGGTTTGCCACGCTTCTTTCCACTAGCTCCATTCAAAGACCTCAGCTTACTATCTTCCAATACTTTGAGTCTTGCCTCGAGTTTGGCCCTGTGTTCGGTACCGAGAGCGTTTGACGGCTCGTCTCCGAGGGCGTCTACTCTGGTTGCAAGTGATGCCTTGGCTGCCAACATTCTTGACATCTTACCCTTCATCTGAGTGTTGCTCGCGCCAACAAGCTGAGCGTGATAGATCAGACCATACTTTGGTGTGTCGTGTTTAGTTTTTAATGCTCGGAATAGGGCTTTCTCAGCGCCAAGAATCTGAACAGTTGATGCGGGGTGCTTTGCTAGATTCATCAGTGATCCAGCATGTGAGATTAGTCGGGCGCCAACTAGCTCGCCAACAAGGATTGTCAAATTTGGTGCAATTGTCATCATTCTGTTTCTCAGGTAGTCGTACAATTGTGCTCGATATTCTACGAGTTCCATGATGTTCTGGCACAGGAATTTGATGTTCTCTAGATCCTCGTCGGCAATGTCGGTTCCCATAGATATTTCTGCGTACTCCCTCACTTTCTTCGCCATCTCTTCGTCCTCGATCACCCCACTCAAGTCAACAGTTGCTGCAGCTGAACGCATGCCGATGGCTAGGATTGTTTTCACATATGTCATATGATCGGGTAGTATCTTAGACAACTCTGGAAAATGCCAGCCGTACCATTCGCGACATCTCATGATGTAGTTATTCAGTTCCTTGTCTAGATCATCCAACAATGACACAGCCTGTACAATCATTGTGTCGACTTTGTCCGGAGAAAATTTCAACTTGTATCGGCCTATACCGTGAGCAGTTCCCAATTGCATGACCATATCGTCTTCGTTTGACCATTCTGGTATAAGGTCTTCGACTTTGTTTCGGATCATAGACATCAAATCGTGGACTGCATTTGTTGATACACAAGTAATATTGAACTTCTCTTGAATTTTAGTTCCGAGTTTCGGATCAGCTACAGCCAAATCATCGGCAAGCTCTTGTTTAACAATAGATTTCTTGATAGCTTTCTTGAGTTTTTTGCCTATCTTACTTTCAAGCAATGCTTGTGCACCATCCACAGCTTCTGTGGTTGATTTGAACTTTTCGAAATGATGCAAACTGATGAGATTATCTAAGGCATCGCCTCCTTTCTTGAATGCCTTGGTAAGACTATCAACTTTTGCAAGTTTCTTATCGTCGTGTAACTGTGTTTTAAAGTTTCCGTGATTAGAGTGAAATTTGTTAGTTGTGAGATACCCCATCTACATGAGTACCGTTGCTGTCCACCAGAACTCTAACTTACCTTAAAGAATGCATATCCCTGAGCTGTCTCGAATAGGACCAACATTTTGCATCAATATTATTGGAAAGATTATGTATTTGATAATAAGAAGATTCATGAGTAAGGATACAAATTGTGCAAATATCACGTACCCAGAGAAAGTGGACATAACAAAGAGGTGATGAACTTAAACCACGTGGTTCGCTCGCTGGGCGCATGCTCGCCGTCGCAGCGCCAATCCCGCTATCGGCAATCTGCGGGTTTGTTTCTGTGTCGCAAAAACAACTCGCTCGAGGCTTCTGCTGAACGCATATTGAGGGAGGCGTAGCACGAGTTACGGCCGCATTTGATACCTTGGACTAGTTACCATCGTCTTGGGAATTATTGGTGAACTTGAAGACATCTCTCGAAACCCCGCAGCAGGAATTAATTACATAATTTAGAATGAACAAAGATTATTCAGAGATCTCCAGCAATGACGGGCAATTTGGTATGTTCGGCCTGTTGTGCTTTTTGAACTACGCCGAGAAGAACCCCAATCTAGCCAGTGTAACATTTGGCACCGATTTAACTGCCCTTGGGCTGAACTTGACAGCCTCTGAGAAATTGTACCCTCAATTTGCAGGCCCATGGAGCGACCGAACACTGAGTAGCCATGAAATTGATTATCCAGTGCCGCCAGAGTATATGGTCTCGAGCACCATCAGGGACAAGCTACAGATTACACTAAAGAGCTATCATGAGGACACAATATTTTACCTGTTCTA